>JASSUY010044398.1:8282-31937 GCA_032466535.1 Forpus xanthops
TGGGCAGAGAAGAGATTCAGAGCAGCCCTGAGGAGAAGGACTTGGGGGTGTTGGTTGATGAGAAAATGAACATGAGGTGGCAGTGTGCGCTTGCAGTCCAGAAAGCCAACCGTATCCTTGGCTGCATCAGAAGGAGTGTGACCAGCAAATCTAGGGAGATGATCCTGCCCCTCTACTCTGCTCTTGTGAGGCCTCACTTGAAATATTGTGTGCAGTTCTGGTGTCCTCAACATAAAAAGGACATGGAACTGTTGCAACAAGTACAGAGGAGGGCAACAAGGATGATCATGGGACTGGAGCACCTCCCGTATGAAGACAGGATGAGAAATTTGGGTCTGTTCAGCCTGGAGAAGAGAAGGCTGCGTGGAGTCTTCATTGCAGTCTTCCAGTATCTGAGGGGGGCCTATAGGGATACTGGGAAGGGTCTCTTCATGAGGGACTGTAGTGATAGAACAAGGGATAATGGGTTCAAACTCAAGCAGGGAAAGTTTAGATTGGATCTGAGGAAGAAATTCTTTACTGTAAGGGTGGTGAGGTAGTGGAATGGGTTGCCCAGGGAAACTGTGAGTGCTCCATTGCCGGCAGGGCTCAAGGACAGGTTGGACAAAGCCTTGGGTGATATGGTTTAGTGGGAGGTGTCCCTGCCACTGGCAGGGGGGTTGGAACTAGATGATCTTAAGGTCCTTTCCAACTTTAACTGTGCTATGATTCTATATGGCTTAGAGGAAGAGCAGAACTTTGTATAATACTAATTGCAATAGAAGAACTTTCATTCTATTCTTCTTCCCACAATACAGTTATTTTAAGTAAATATTTAACATCTGTAAACCATTCCCTGCTTGATTTATTTTTATTGTCTGTATTCTGCCACAGAAAAGACAAAGCAAAGCTATTTTGCAAATTATTTATTTTTTCCTCATTAAAACCAACTTAATATCCATGATAATAGGAGGAAAGAGTGTTCCATAGATATATAATCCAGACACAGTTGTTAGTTTGAAAATGTGTTTACTGAGTCTTTACATCCTGATGTTTCAAGTCTTAATCTAATCTAAAGCTTTTTTTTTTTTTTTTCTATGTGGGAACAAACTTTTTTGGAAGTTTTGTAAGAGATATATGGAATTGGATATGAACAACATTCTTTAGGACTTTCGTTGTGAGGACTTATGAGGCTGAACTGAAAATTCGATTGTTCGTCATGGTTTTCCTGTTAACAATACCCTGAAGTATTCACTTAGAAAGGAAAAACAATAAAAATATTAGAAGAACTCTCCATGACATGAGTAAATATATATCATAAATATCAAATAGGGACTGCCAAGACCTATTTGGCATCCAGAACAGAAATACTACTACTTTTCAAGTTTTTCAGCCATTTCTTACAATCATGGATCTTAAGGTCCTTTCCAACCCTAACTGTTCTATGATTCTATGATGTTGACAGAAGGTTAGGATCACTTCACAGTAGTTCACTAACCAATACAAAGATTAAACTAATCAGAAGTAGTATTCATATGGAATAGCTTGATCAATGCTTTTCTGCTTACAGTTATCAAGTAAATCAAAGTCCCTCAAACTCCTTTGCCCAGTCTTAGAGAAAGAGGATATTTAAAAACCTGCATCTGGTTGAGTCACTGGTGAAAACTGATTTGGTTTTATCATTGCCTGTAGAGAAGACTGTTAATGACTTTCTGAAGGACACCAGTAAGTCCTTCTGTCTCTCCCCCTCCCCTTCTTTTTTTGGTTATTCCATAAAAGAATGCAATCCTTCTTTCCTGCAAGAGCCTCCACATTTCTTTATCATCTGCATGCAGTTTACCCTCAAAGCCTCCATACTAGCAACAGACTTCTCAAGCAAAATCAGCTAGAATGTTTGGTGCTTTCACAGGTCTATGAAGATCTTATAACCTTATGCTGCCACAATACATATTTTAGAAATAAGATCTATTCTAAAATTCAAACCACTTTGGCTCGTATTAATAGAATTCTTTCCCAAGTTCCAAGTGAATTTGCTCCCTTTGCATCTTAAAAAAATATGCAATAAACATTTGCTCAACCATACAAAGGTGAAATGAATGCAATTAAGCCATTTAAATATCAATCATTCAGGCAGACAAAACACACAAGTGCCCAAGTGTTCAGCCAGTCAATTTTATAAACACACAGGAAAGAATAAACTAAGAGTATTTTATGGAAAAGCAAGCTAATTTGCAGTCTGCTACAACACACTGCTAAGCTTCTTGGGTATACTGTGATTAGACATGGGTTGCAGTAAAATAGCTACCAAGAAGCCACAAACTCTCATGGTATTAGCAAGTAGTCTAACTTTCCCACAGCCACATATAGGAGAAACAATGGTTGTGAAGGGAGAGTGGTGTTGATACTGAAGTTTAATGGGGCAAGACTTGCTGTTCATCAGTGAAGCAGGATTTTGGATCAGATCCAAACCCAAAAAAATGCCTAGGAAAATATGAAATCCCATATAAAGATGTCTCCTTATTTAAAAAATATAATACAAAGCTGTTTGGGCATTTTAATATTAAGTAATAATGTTAAAGAAAACAGAAAATTTATTTCTTCAGAATCCCCCTGATGCCATCTGTTGTTAATGTACTAAATGCCATTTCTGTATGCTTTGCTGCCACAAGGTGACCAAGTAGCTATCAATGAGATAAGGATTGTTCTGCTTAGAACTGCTCTTACAGTTACAAGAAAGTGATAAATTACAGATTTCAATGAACTTTCTGGAGGAAAGGTTTGAGACAGTTACAGCTGAGATTAGCACTTTGGATAAGAGAGTGAGAGAATATGAAAGAAGACCAGAAGTCTGTAAGAAAGATCACAAGATCTGAAAGAAAAGACTCTAAAATATTCTGTTCATACAAATGCAAATGATCATGGGATAATGAACTGAGCACCTGCAGGACAAAATTAAAGCAGGAAAAAAATTGTAAACTGGATAAATTAGCTGGTTTAAAATGGCCCACATTTTTGCTGTGGTCTGTGAATGAAACCTTTTGAATTCAAATGCCATGAAAAGTGGAAAAAAAAAAAAAAAAGGAAGCCCAGGAATGTAGATATATTTTTTTAACTTGAAGGATCTTGAACATATTTGGAACAAAACCCACATAATATAAGATTTGGGAAAATGTTCAATATGCGTAATTTCCAGAAAGACTCTAGAGGCAGGAATTGGCTAAAATGAATGTCAAGGAATGAGCTTCTGAAATAGCTGGGAAGTGTTTGGAAAGATAGATGTAAGTTCTTGGCAGTGGATAGTGCTGTCTAATACAGTCTACTTCTTCATGGTATTAGCCTCAATGTCTTGGTGAGAATCCAACTACTGTTTCCTTGCAATTTTTTTTTTTTCAGTATGAAGCTGATTTAAGCCATAAACCAGCATATTGATTTTGAAGCTGTGGGAGGTTTCCATATGTGGAGAGTTTATATGTCAGTGACTTTAAGATAAATATTGCTGGTGCTTGGTAACAGATCACAGTGCTTAGTGCTATGGGTAATATGCTCAAATAAGCTTTAATACAACATTCCTTTTAATGAGGTGCAGTCTGTCATCAAATAAGACTGTTAAATTGGAGATTTATCTTGAGTCTGTGGTCAGCGCACTTCTGAAGTGTTTTCTAGTGAAAGGATCAATTTTTCTATCCAATAATACATTGAGATTTCATGAGGGATATCAGATTTTATAGATGTGCTGTGGATAGAAAAGTAGAAGCTTCAGAGCCAAAGACTGTACTTTCAAGGGAGATCCCTTCTGCTTTTAGGACATCACTGGTTAAGAAGAAACTTAGAGTGACCTGGGAAAAAAGTGCTTTCCTAGCAGACTCTGTACTTTTCCGACATTAGGTATTCTTGAAGGAACAAATACTGCCCAAGACACTCTAAGCACCTGAGTGAAAGCCCACTGCAGGGAATTAGGAGATTATCAGATTGTGAATTACAACCAGTGCATTCTTATCCAAACTCTTATTTGTATGTTCATCAAAGCCATGACCATTGTTAATATGAAGACAGCTTGCTAAGAGTTGAAATATTTGGAACTAGAAAGTTATTAATTGCTATCAGTATTTTGGGAGGATACATGAGTTTGTGAGGAGGTTCACTGTATTTTTTTCAGATCCACAGGAAAGCAAGAGAGAGCTGCCATTGAGAAATATAACCTAATTCTCCAGATTCCAGAGAGGAACTGGAAAACATGAATGTTCTACTTTGAAAACAAAATGGTAAAGAAAAAGACACTCCCCCAGTAGCATATTTTTCTAATCTCATCACTTGGTGAATGGGAGAGGTAGAAATAAACCAAGATTTTTTTGGATATTTTGATTTGACAATATTGGTAAAGGTGAGACGCACAATGCATCTGTTAAGGAGAGAAATATTATTTCATTGCGTAAAATCTCAGGCCTTGAGACTAGGTCATTTAGAGCAGTCTCAAGGTGAGTCTGTAGCAGGCATCTGGAGAAATGTCAGGGTTTTTGAATTGTAGTCTCATACCTTAACCACAAAAACGTCCTTAAAATACATGGCCCCAGGGCAACTAATGAGTCAAAATCACTGTCCTGTGATCTGCTAAATAGGGCATATGAAGATACTGAAAAATTTATTAATGTAACAAAATGCTTTCAAAGCAAGGCTATAACTTCTAGTTTAATTATAGTTGCAAGTATCTATCTCTTCTCAGACTATTGCATTTAATTTGGTCAGTCTGTGTTCAAACAGAGCTTGTTGCCCAATATTCTCACTGCAGCTCTTGGAGATCCCATTCATAATTGTTGCTCTGCTTACATAGGTACATCACAGCTACACAAGAATAGTTGCCTTGAAGAAGACAAATCTGTTAACTGTAAAAAAGTAAGTAATAATGAATTGAACTATCAGGAACCCTTTGAATCAAGATGTGGCAAAAGACAGTTTTTGACCATTTCTACTAATATTGTGGACTTCTGCTTGATTTACAAGTGTCTGTAAAATTCCAGATGTTGCAAGAATAATAAATAATCACTGGCAGTTGCTCAGTGGCCATCTTCAAAAATACTGTTTGCATTACCGATACACTGTTGACCTGCCAACATCTTTTCTGCCCAAAGAGGAAAAAAAAAAAAAAGGTGGCTTGTGTCCTGTTGAGAAGACAACAGACCTCGAACGTTAAACCATGGGCTAGGCTTCAATTCTTTCATTATATTTCCCAGCTGCTGCATTTGACAGTGTTGCCTATAGAATAGGAACAAGCTGTTCTGCCAGTTTCCTAAGTGGTGATTTCAATGATAGAGGAATTCATAGGATTAGCTTCTCAGAATTTTCTTTTTATTCGTACTTTGCCAATGTGTCACCTTGTGAATGTCTCTTTCATCTGAAATGTTGTCATATTCACGTCCAACACTTTTTTTGGACAATTGCTTCTAGATAATGCCATTGGACTCTAAAACCGACTTCTTGGGAAGCCTCAGCAAGGTCTAGATGACCTAAATACAAATGGGAAAAAGGCCTTGGAGTCCAGAAAGCTTTGCATCTTTTAGTGGTGTGCTGAGACCTTAGAATTCCTGTTTGAAATCCAATCTTTTCCTGGCTATTCATGCCAGGGTTAGAATTGAACTCAGAATTAAAGGATGTTCTTCTGTGCACCCAAATCTTTAAGATTATAAATCAGCACTCTTGATTACAAAGAAATAAAAAGTGCTCTAACATGAAAATTATTTTGTGTACAGACAGTGAAAAACTGTAAGATGTTTTAATCTCTGCAGAGATTGTTGTTGAGCATAAATCAGGTTTACTTCCATGCCGATTTATACTGAGACTTTGCAACAGCAAATATTTAATTTATAACAAGGCATAATAGGAATGGCAAAAGAAGTTTTGGAATGTAAAAGTAACTCTGTATGTATCTCCTCAATTAGCTACATCCTTTAGAAAACAACCACTGCAAATGTGCTTCTTTGCTGCAGCGAGAATGCTCTGCACTTCCTGTTATCTCTTCTGTGCAAGATGATTTAAAGCTTATTGACTTATTTTTATAATTTCATGCTGGGGACTGACTATATATCAGTGGTTGGGAATGTGTTTGGCAACTGAAAATATTCTTCCCACTTACCTTCCTTGCATTAATATGTAATGCCATTAGAGACTGTAAAACAGAAGGCAGTGCTAGAAATAGAAAGACAGGTTTATGGAAGGGGGACAGCACCGGGTACGAACTGTGAAGGCTGCCTTGTATCTGTCTTCTCTTCCTACTATAAAATTAGCTGCCTTTTCCAAGAGTGACAAGTAATTCAAAGTGCTTACAATAGACACATTTCTACTGACTCAAGAGTTTTCTTTTAAAAGACATTTTGAAAGAAATCATTGCAATTTCTTTGGATCACATGATCTGTTCCTAATCAGTATTTTCACTGCAAATAGATGCATGTTCACATATCCTTCTATATCCAGAAAGACATTTCCCACTTAATGAATCACAGAGCAAGTCATTCTGCAAGCTAATCAGCCAGATAATAATTACATTAATTTAAGTAAAACAGAAGGAGCATAGTAGTTTCAGTTAAATTGCAATTCACTTGCACAAAACAATCCCTGCACTCAAGAATGAGCCAATATTTGCATTTGAACTCACTGGATAAAGGTTCGCTTTATAATTACACTTTTTAACATATGCAGATTAGACTACAGAAGATTCTGTATTGAAACTCAATGAGAAGAAATAAAAATTCAAAGTCTAAATTTACAGTTTGACCTGATTCAGTCTATGATTACTGATAAGTTTATACAAAAAATTTTTTTTAATCACTTTAAAGCTTTGAATAGCCTAAAGCATGACTCTAATAGAATAGCTAGCCAACAAATTATGCATTTGTGTCAAAAGGATATGGAGCTCTCAGCCTCTGTACGCTAGTGAGGAAATATCATTAGCTGACAGTTTTCCCCTTTGAAAGTCTTAGATAAAGCTCTTATTTTATTTTTGGACTCCCCTCTGCTCTTATGTGACCTACTGATCATGAAGCATCTGAAGTTGATATATTCTAACCCTTGTAAGATGAAGACCAAGCTAATACCACTGAGTGAATCTCGAATGCTTCAGCCAAATTGATGAGAGTAGTTGACAAGAGCATTGTGTTACCGCTGTGAATAACTGAAGAACTCTTTTTCCTCTATGACCACAACAAAAGAGTGCTTAACCTAAAACTTGCCCTGGGATGAATTGGCAACATCCACAAAATGCCTATGGGTCAGATTCCCAGCCTGCATTGCTTCAGTAGTAGACCTATTCATTGCAATCTTTTTTTCCAAAAGCAAGAACGGCAAAAGGTTTAACCACCACTGTACACTGTGGTTTACATTTAGAGCTTAAAAATTCCTGCAGGGTCAAATATGGTCAAAAAGGTCTTATCTACAATGTGCCAGGTTTAACACCTGGTGGCTTGCTAATTATGGAGGAACTAAATGCCCAATCAGACTCCCGTTTATTTAATTTAAACACAATATATTCAACATAATCTGCTTTCTCCCATGCCTCCTCCCAAACACAGTTGTAGTCATCTCATGTTTTTCACCATCAGTTAACATTGCAAGGCGTTTTGCCTAGACAATATTTTTGTCATCACAGGCAAGGTGGCAGTGACACCTATTGCTGTTATTGCCTAGCACATCCCTCCAGCTGACGACACAAAGCATATAAAGGCCCCTTTTCAGTTTTGTATGCAATTGTTAAGCTCACACTGCTTATGTTATAACCTTCAATGTATTGTGTCTACCTCAAGCTGGTATTTAGTTGAAAAACTTCAAGGGAATTTTTTCAGGTGTGTGCAAGAGCCAGGCTAGGAACAGTGTATGGTTTTGTCCATGTTACAAAAATCCTGGTGCCTTTTTCTTTGAGATACTCTAGTTAATCTAACCTTTGGAGAAGAATATATAAACTAGTCATGCAATGGGCTTTGCCATGTAAGAGAAGATGGCCTTAAACTGAGCCATTTTTGAAGTCTTTAAATCCGCAGTTCACTCATGATGTACAGAGCTGTGAGAACCTCACAGTCAAGCATCTTTGTACTTTGAACATCCTTTTGGGTATACTTTTGTCACGTGCTTTCCTTGCTGCAGCTGGCCAGACTTGGGACAAACCTAGAACTGTCTTTTCTGATGAAGAGCTCTACAGCCAGATAGGAATAGCCTCATACTCACAGGCCCTCGTTCTCATGGGAGAATTCAAAAACCCTGATATCTGTTGGAGGGACGGCACAGCCCGGCGTAAGCAATCCAGGAAGTTCTTCAGTTGTGTGGAAGACAACTTCCTTCTGCAAGTAATTTAGGAGCGGAGGAGGAGAGGTGCCATTCTTGACCTTCTTCTCACCAACAGGGAAGGGCTGATTGGAAATGTGACGTTCCAGGGCAGCCTTGATTGAAGCAATCATGAAATGGTCGAGTTCGAGATCCTCAGAACAGTGAAAAGGGCTTGCAGCAAGCTCACTGCCCTGGACTTCAAGAGAGCAGACTTTCGCTTCTTCAGGAATCTGCTCAGTAAGATTCCATGGGATATAGACCTAGAGGGCAGGGGGGCCCAAGACTGTTGGTTGATATTCAAGGATCACCTGCTGCAAGCTCAGGAGCGATACATCCCTACTAGAAGGAGGTACTGCAGGCGGGCCAGGAGACCCCCTTGGATGGACAAGATGCTGCTGAGAAAAATTCAAAGGAAAAAAGAGACTTATAAAAAATGGAAGCAAGGACAGGTGGCCTGGGAAGAATACAGGGATGTTGTGCGGGAAGCTAGGGACCAGGTTAGGAAAGTTAGAATTAAACTTGGCTAGGGAAGTTAAGGATAAAAGGAATGGATTCTAAAGGTACCAGCAATGAGTGGTGTCCCTCACATATAGGTGTTGGGACCAGTGTTGTTCAACATATTTGTCAGTGACATGGACAGTGGGATTGAGTGTGCCCTCAGCAAGTTTGTCGATGACACCCAGCTGTGTGGTTCGGTTGATACGTTGGAGGGAAGGAATGCCATCCAGAGAGACCTTGACACGCTTGTGAGGCGGGCTGATGCCAACTTTATGAATTTTAACCATTCCAAGTGCGAGGTCCTACACCTGGGTTGGAGCAATCCCAGGCACAGCTCCGGGTTGGAGCAATCCCTGGCACAGCTACAGGCTGGGCAGAGAAGAGATTCAGAGCAGCCCTGAGGAGAAGGGCTTGGGGATGTTGGTTGATGAGAGAATGAACATGAGGCGGCAGTGTGCTCTTGCAGCCCAGAAAGCCAACTGTATTCTGGGCTACATCAAAAGGAACATGACCAGCAGAATGAGGGGGGTGATCCTGCCCCTCTACTCTGCTCTTGTGAGACCTCACTTGGAATATTGTGTGCAGTTCTGGTGTCCTCAACATCAAAAGGACATGGAACTGTTGGAAGGAGTCCAGAGGAGGACCACGAGGATGATCATGGGACTGGAGCACTTCCTCTATGAAGATAGGATGAGAGATTTAGGTATGTTCAACCTGGAGAAGAGAAGGCTGCATGGAGATCTCATAGCAGCATTCCAGTATGTGAAGTGGGCCTATAGGGATGCTGGGGTGCGACTCTTCATGGGGGATTGTAGTGATAGGACAAGGGGTAACGGGTTGAAACTTACATAGGGAAAGTTTAGATTGGATCTGAGGAAGAAATTCTTTACTGTTAGGGTAGTGAGGCACTGGAATTTGTTGCCCATGGAAGTTGTGAATGTTGCATTACTGACGGTGTTCAAGGCCGGGTTGGACAAATCCTTGGGTGGCATGGTTTAGTGGGAGGTGCTCCTGCCCCTGGCAGGGGGGCTGGAGCTAGATGATCTTGAGGTCCTTTCCAACCCGAACTATTCTGTGATTCTGTGATTCTATAATTGTCAGTGGAACAGAGGTCTGCCTTTATTTGTGACTAATTCTTGTTCCTTTTATCTCAGATAACGCTTCAGGTAACTTCATTAACAGCCCATGGGGCTACATCTTAGAAACAGGGTTTTTTTTTCGTCTCTGATGCTCCTATTTGCAGAAAGTAGCTGTCATGGCTAAAAATCTTTTTTTCCTACATTGCTTACATCCATAGCTACTTTAATCCCTTTTGTTGCTATATCTAAAATATAACTAAGTGTAAATCTCTCTTTTTCCACTTCGTTTGCCATGTGATAGACTCTCCATGTATTTTTTAACTGAATAGCCCCTCTCTGCATTATTCCCAGCCTGATTCCACCTTTCTTGTACATAGATGTAATTGAGGATGGTTTCAGAGAGTCTGCTATATCAGATAGTACTCAACATTTTCCTTAGGATTTGAATGATGAAAAAAGGAGTACACACATTAAATGGAAAATTAGCAGTAAAAAATGTATGCTGTGTAATGCATTATCCAAGGAGAATGTGAGATCTTGAATTCAGGAGATGATTAGCAAAAATTAAAAATATTTCTCTGTTAGGAATAATTTAGGGCAAATCTGAATAGATTTGGTGAATGTGGGAATGAAAAGGGTTTTAGATGGTCATTGCTGGCCATTTTGTATGTCTATTTATTTGTTCCTAAAAGAATATCCTTGTATTTACTGTCTGCTGACTTTGTCTTATCTCTTTTATTCACTTATTGCCATTATTCTAATTATTTTTGATGTGCTTAGCTTATTGACTGATATTCAGATACTTTTATAATGTCTTCCAGCTTTGTATCACTAGCAAAATGTATTAGCACACTGCTTACTGACTGAGATGACTAGTGAAAATATTAAGATCAAACTAAGGCAAACTCTCAGTAAACTCAGGTATATTAAAATGTGTCTAGAATGACACCATAGCTTGTTATTTTTTTCTCTTAGCATGTTTTTCTAGCATTACAGTTCTTGAACTAGAGCTACATTTTTCCTGTGTTACTGATAATTTCCCATCTGATACTACATCAGATACTTCGCTGTAATCCAAACCGACCGACAGGCTTCCTTCCTCTTGTTTAGAAGAGCAGCTATTTAATCAAGTGAAAGTGTCAAGTTAAACCTACCTGATTTCTTTGTTAAATCTGCAGAATATTTTGCCACATTTTGGTTTTCTGCTTTTTTTTTTTTTTTTTTTGTGAGTTGCACTTTCCTCAGAAATCTGAATTATTGCCTTTCTGTATAATTTTTAATGTAGTAGCTTTCCATTTTTGATGCCAGTTTTTTGATACACAAATCTAAATTAGGTAAGCTATGGATTCATCTGTCAGACTTTTCAGAACTTTCACAGGGATGAATCCCCTCCATCTGAATTTTTTAGCTTCTGTTTTAATTCCATCTTGGATGTAGAATGTCATTCCTAACTGGTAGTTTGTCTTTATTATACTGGTTTTGGTCTCTTCTATGGCTGTCCCCCACAGCTGCCAAGGTTTTTCTTCCTCTTCTCCTCCTTCCTTTTCTCTGTATGACTGTCAAGTCTTTTATTTACATTTCTTCGTGTAATTCATAACGTGTATGTCAGTCTAAATTTTGCTTATCCTTTTGTATTACCTCCCATCTATAACAGTGCTTTGTTTGCTGATCAGCCTTTTTTTGTCATCCTCTCATTTATACTTAGTATCCATTTTGCTCATCTGTTTTAATTGTTTTATAATGTTCTCATTAATTGCTGAAATGAAAACTGAAAAAAAATAGTACTCTCTGATGAAGAAGCATTTGTAATAAAATACTGTTTTTGCTATTGCAGTGTACTATGGATTTCCCAAACTGTCTCTGAAAGGTGCACTGACAAACCTGAAGCATGGCATTTCTACGTATCATTGCAAAAGAGAAAAATCTTTTGCAGTCTCTTGCCTTCAGCAATTTCACCTATGAAGATAAATCTCTTCAATTCAGTAGAAAAGTATTTTATTTTTCAAAACAATGTAAAAGGACATCAAATTTGTTCAAAAGAAACAGAAGCATTCTGAATTAATTTTTCATATTCTCCCCTACAGTCAGAAAATCTCAATTAAAATCCACCTTAATTTTCTTTTCCCTCTGAACACTATGACTGTAAGTGAACATATGACTCCTTAACAGTTATCATGAATAGCTGGCAACCAGCAAGGCTCAAGATATTTGTCAGCATTTTAAGGTTTATACTGCTTTATCAGAAATGCTGTGTGTCGTAATACAGCCGTGGTTTGTAACCTGGCTGGTAAACCAGAAAATGGAATAGCTGCTTCAGAAAATCAGTGCAGTAATAGACATGCCAATACTCAATAGTTAGTTAAAAATGCTAATTGAAATGCTCTTGCAAGAAGAGAATCTGTGGGTTGTGGGACAAACCATTAAGATATAAAATGATTTGAAATTGTAGAATTGTGTAAGACTGTTAAATAGGAAAAAAAATAAAAGCTGAAAAAAAGTAGTTTTCTCAGGCAGTTAATATGGCTTATAAGCTTTATGCCTTTTTAAGCTTCTATTTACAAATTATTAAGTCTCCAAAAAGGGTTAAAAATAGCAGCATTTCAGAGTGATTGTTTCCAAAATATAGAATCATATAGATGAAATTAAATTACCATTACGTATTTAACTGAGATCATGTTTATGTTCATAGATAGTAACTATTTCAGTTTTGCCAACACTTGTTTTAAGTGTGAAGCTTAATTGCTACATAATTGAGGCCCTTAAAAATATTTATGAAGGCAGAGAAATTCACTAAATGCTTTTATACTTGGATCTAAAATCAATAAATGACATTTAAAATATTTCTTTTAATTTTCTTCTTTTTTTTTTTTTTTTTTTTTACATGTAGCTATGCTGTTGGCCTTAATTCAGGGAAGGGTTATACATACATCATCAGCTTGGCTTCACTGAGTTGTAAATCTGTACTTGAAAATCACTTCATGCAAAATACTTCTCTGATAAATAGCTGATAGAAGATTGATTC
Organism: Forpus xanthops; assembly: GCA_032466535.1. Taxonomy (NCBI): domain Eukaryota; kingdom Metazoa; phylum Chordata; class Aves; order Psittaciformes; family Psittacidae; genus Forpus; species Forpus xanthops. The sequence goes on from JASSUY010044398.1 coordinate 21,168, forward strand.
AATGAAGTGATTGTCAAAGAGAATGTCTTATGATTTTGTGCCAGTGTTCATCATTACAAAACCAGTTTACATTCTATATCGAGCTGATGGCAGGTGTGAAGGCTCGGAGTCATGCTTAAAATTGTCCTTTCTGGAGTGAAGCTCTTCACATCAGAGATTAGAGGTTTACTCTTAAAATGTTAGTAATTTAGTTTTATTGTTGCTGATGCTGATTTATCTTCATTGGCTGGTTGGTTAGAGCTTTTCTGTGGGAAAGTTGTTACTGCTATGAGTATCATTGTTTTGAGTAGAGGATGTGAAATGTGCATCCTCAACTGCCTAATTGTGAAACCTTTTCCAAGGCTCTTTTTTATGTCTTGGTCCGTTCAGGTGCAAAAATGGATCCAATCAAACTCCATTAAAATTATTGAGTGCATTAAAGTTAAACATTCATGGATAAATAGCTAAAATAAAAGGAGTATGGGAGCATTTTATTGTTTAATGGTGCTTCATTTCTGGGACCTGACTTCCAGAAGACATTTGAGGCTGCAGTGCTCTTGAGATAAGTACAAAACTATGTGTTTCCTTTTCTAATTCCTCAGGAAACCATAGGCTAAACAGTCATAATGGAATGCCAAAAAAAAAAAAATCATTTCTTATTTATCAATGTGTATGTTTCTATACTAAAGTATGTGTATGTAGTTTCATTTCTGAGATTCAGACTGACCATGATGGTCCTCTGTGACTATCAACTCCTCCAAAATTCTTTGAGTTTTCCTATTGCATGAGGCTAACAATATTGACATTAATTTGCATTCAGGAATAATATGTGACTTTGATGACTTCTCCCTGTAAAAGCATGGGTTTTCATATGCATTTGAAATTAAATAAGACTTCATGGAACTCTGTCAGGTTGTATAAGAAGGTAGATATAACACAATACAGAGTTCAACACTCCTTTTATAGTAGAAACGAAGCTTTAGGAAGTCGTTTCACACATTTGTTTAACAAGAGAAAGCTGCTTTAGGAGTCTGACAAAAATATGCATTATAAATACTCAAATGACAATTTTGAGTTTTCTGTTGGGCCAGCAAGGGTTGTCTAGGCTACATCACTTTCTATTTGCATAGCCTATCCTGAAAAAGCCTGAAACTTAACTTTAAGAATTTGAAAATCTTTGAAAATCCTTGAAGAAATCCCTGAAAAACCTTTAATTTATATCTGGGAGTACTTACACAGTTTGCTCTTGCACTACAAAAACTTACTGTAAAACAGTTTCTCAACATTCTATTATCAACACTTGATTTCAATGTAGATTTCAGATTTCTCAAATTTTCATTTGCTCCTCTGGTCTTAGAGAAACCTTCTCTATCTCATGTATGTATTGATTTTTAGCTTCACTGAACACCTTAATTACATGAAAATGGTGGGGGAAAAAAAGCATTAATTTCATTTTTATGTTCTTCTTGTTTAAACTTCATTATCTTTCTTGAGTAAAGATGCTAGTCTGTGTTTCTTAATGTAGACATTTATGATTGTAATTGACAGTGGTCAAGGGATGTCCTCATCTCATCGGAAGCAAGTGGCAGAACTGTAGTTGGGCTCACTAGAGTAGGTATCTGGTCCAGGGTTTTTCCCTGTGAAGTTTCTCTTCTGTATCTGCTATAACTCCGAGTGTTAGAAATGCCAGTGCTTATAACCCTTAGATTAATTTAGCTTTCTTCTGCCCACCCTAAGGAATACATGTGATTTTCTTTAATTCCTGATGTAATATCAAGAGACATACTCACTGATATTTCCCTCTAAGGGATCTTGGTAGCTTTGAGATCATAATATTTATGAGAAACAAACTGTTTAAATTATGTCCTTATTGACATTAACAGTCATTTTTCAGTGATACAGCCCAGTATCTTGTTTTTAGTCAATATATCTGGAGTGAATCATTATGCTATGTAAGTTTTTATTAAACTTAATAGCAATATTTTCCTCTTATTTCTTTGTGGGATTTGGATTCTTTGGTGTCTGCTCCTGCCTAGTATTGCTACTTCTCATACTACAATTCATATGTCCCCAAAGAAATGCAGCACCTGCTTCATTCTGTTGAAAAACTATATGATTATTAGATCTCTATTTATTCTATTGATTTATCTAATTTTGATATCTAATTGGACCTTTCTCCTGGAATATTTACTTTTATGGAAAATGTCTCGCAAAGGGCTTATTTTATACCTTAGAGTTGAACTTTCAAATGTAGTACGTTATGTTCACTGATTTTCTTTTACCCACAATAGTATTCTTGCTTGCAAATAAATATGCTGAAAATGGAGCAATTTAATGTACATATAGGAAGAATGAGAAGATACACTGCTCTTCCCTTGATGCTTATTTTTGCATGTGTATGTTTGCATATAACTTTAAAGGACAATTTTTTATTTTATTTTTTTTTTTTTCCAAACAAGCATTATTTTTAACCTTCACAAGATAAAAAGAAAGAATGGTTAAAATAAATTAAAGTTGCATCTTATCTCTTCCATGTTTAAATTCGTTGATGAAATCTTCCTACAATACTGATAGCAACTTGTTTGTGTTGATCTCATTATAGGTAAGATTGAAATATTTAATGGCAAGCATAGTTTCTTTAAAAAACACTGTACTTATTAACTAATGTAATTATAGGAGGAGGCATAATAGAAGAGATTAGTGCAATAAGTGACCTAGCTTAAATAATGTCAGAAAAAACTGTAATTGAAAAATTATCCACTGTGTTACAAATGGTCACTAGCATGATATTCAAGTCAATCACCATTTTGCAGCACTTCATGAAGTAAGCAATTATTTTTTTCCAGTGTACAAATATCAATTCTATTAATTTTAATAATCCTCTTATTCTGCAATCCTGAGAAAGGTATGTTTAGACATAGTACAATGTGCCTTCAGCCACCACTGAAAAACATGTATTATAACAGTGTTTAGCTGCCAGCTTTCTAAACTTGGTTCTGAGCATATCTAGAGAGATTCAGAAGTCAAGTTTGAGGTAAGAGATTGGAGGCATTTTTGTGCAGTTCTAATAAAGATATTGACAGTATGTCACAGATTTCTTAATTTCCAGACAGATTGTGGGCATATGTGTCTGTCCATCCATCTGTCCATCCATGCACCCATGTCAGTCTATTTCATATCATTTGAATATTATACCTTCAGGACTTAGGTTAAGGCCAAAAAAGTTTAAAAGTTAATGAAAATAGAAAGCTTGGCAAAAATCTATGTGTGGCTTTTTTTTTCTGTTTGTTTGTTTTTCGGTTTTGAATATTTTTTTTAACTCCTATAAGAACTTTATTATTCAGCAGGATGGAAAACAGATCTGGATCTTTTGTTCCCTGAACTGCATTAAGCTATTGTTAGAATTAATAAACCCCCCACATTGTCCTTGTGAAGATGAATTCATCAACTACAATAGTAGTTTTCCTTCAAGTTTCCTGGCATTTTCTGCCATTTAAATGTTTACATATGGGGAACCTGCTGGACTGATCCACAAAACCATTGCATGGTACTTTTCAAGATCCAGGAATCACTGAGGCGTTTATTTACAATAGAATTATTTCCTAGATATTTTGTATTCCTTGCCTTTTCTGTTTGGTGTTAATCTTCGCTTGTTGCTTGTTACTGTGTATTTCATTGCAAACTCTTGGAGTAGAGAATTCTTCAATACCTGTGAACTGAAACTGTTACTCTGTGGACCTTTCCTCTAGGTACTCCAGGAGGACAAGCAACAACACCTGTGAAACCTCAAATGAAAACGAGCTTAACAAAACATGTTACATTTGAAATTGGGCAAGTTTCATAGCTATGTTATCTGAGTAACATCCCAATAAAAACTACAGATGGAGAGATAAGAAAACAGCTATGTTTAATATCTTTCTTCACTGAAGTCACTCTGCCTGGTCTTACTAGACGCTAAGGGTGCAACTCCTTTTGACTAGTTCAGATGGTGTAAAAGGAGTCTAGTCTAAGAGAGTCACTTAGACTCTGAAAATTTGAGGAGAAATTACTTCAGAGAGTAACTAGTCTTAAGCATCCATGCATAACTGAAATGTATTACATGTTGACAGAGTGGTTTACAAATAGAATTTGTGTAAATTTATAAATTCCTGTATTTTATAATTTTAATGAATAGAATGTAGAAAAGCGGTGTTACTACAGTTTTCTGTTTGACTTGTACAAATCTAAGGCAAATTAATTTGTGATGTAGTGCCAGTAATTTGATGGGAGTTACATCAGAGATATGAACTCATTTGGTTATTGCTAGAACCATCTGTAAATTTATAATGCCACAGCAATGATTCACTTCCTGAAGACACATTCATCCTTTTTGTTTAGAATGGGAAGACAAGGATTAAAAATTGGAGATCACTTTAACTTGCTCTATATCATCCTAAATTCCTTTCTAGGCTTTGTTATGTTTGGATGGCAAGATGTGAATTTAAATAATATTTAAATAAGTGTAATAGTGCAATCAAGAAAAGAAAAAATAGGCCTCCTGAGGCAAAACAATTTCATGCATACCAACATAATACTTTTGCAGTAGGAGCTGACGCGTAGAAGTGAGGTTTCCTTTGGTGTATGCAGATAGCTGTCTCTGCCTGCCCTTCCTGACAGAGCTTTGTATCTCTGAGTTATTGTTGGTTTGTAGGGACCTAAGTCCTAGGACTCAAAGAGACCTATATCATGAAGTCCAGCTCTATTCTGTCATGGTTTACCACATTGCATAATTCTGCCAGAAATGTCAGAAACTTCATTTTATCTTCCATTAGTGTGGGAGATTATGTTGTTTGTTCTCAATATTTTTATTGGCATTGAGTACAGATATTTATTTTCCAGTGATTAGAAACCTTTGTCTAGTTTTGAAACTATGCCTTACCAATGAGGAAGCATCAAATGATAGCTTAAGCCATTTCCTTTCTCCCCTGCCTCCTTCAGGGCACAGACAGGAAATATGCTTTAAACGAGTTGTGATTTCTTGGCCTCTGCTCAGAAATGCACCTAGTATACCCAGACCCAGACAGGTCAAAACCTCAGGTAGTTCAAGACTAAGGCTATGCAAACAGTGGAAATAGAGACAAATTTGTAACTACACAGCATATCAGCTTAGTAAGAAATTTTGTGCAGGTGTGGAGGAGTAAAAGGCTATTTGTTGTCCCATTTGGAAAACTGATTCTTCTACACTCTAAGTATCTGCTTATTTCTCTTTCCTATGCAGTGTGTGCCTGGGCTAAGCAGCACACCCAGCATGGCTCTCCTGCAGTGATCCCCTGTGGACAGTACAGCCCCTGAGGCTTCTCCCACCACAGGGAAGTTGGTATATTTGCTGGCAGCCCTGGAACTGATAGAGCACAAAGCTGACAGTGACCTTCCTAATTTTCAGTCTCATGGAGTCGTACAGAGTGAGAATTGTTGTTAAATGTAATGGTTTTGCTGAAATATAAATAGTGAAGTGTGTTAGCAGGTGTTTACTATAAATTCATTGGTAACATAATTTCATAATTTTCCCTGAAGGTGCCTACCCTCAGAGGTTCATTTGTTTTCTTATTAGGCCCTTGTTATTTGTGTCTGGTTTGTATTTATAAACCCCACAGTATTCATCAAAACTGTTCACCTTTGAAATTAATGGAAATATTGCTGTATATTTCACTGGAAAATACTGCCTCAGAAAATTTGTATTCAGAATGTTTAGTATTAGAGTTTATTTTTATTCACCCAGGACACAGTTAAAAAAAAAAAAATTCTCAATTAATTTTTTAATTTAAATGAGTAGATTGTGTAGCTATCTGATGATAGGTTGATGAATATTATCCACTATTTATAATAAATTATTGTAATGAACTTAGTCACGTAGATGTGTGTGTTTATATAAAAAAAAAGAGAATTTGTGCAGCATAAACCAGATAATTTATCTTTGTTTCAGTCAGCTTGGTAGACATATTGCCTCTGGAATGTTATAACCACCAATTTATATGTGATGAAAAGTGCAATGCACAGTATTTAGAAATAGAAAATTTCTTTTCAAGGACAGAAGGTGTCCCTGCCCATGTCAGGGGTGTTGGAACAAGATGATCTTTTAAGGTTCCTCCCAACCCAAACCATTTTGTGATTCTATGATCTGGTAAATCAGAAAAAGTGCATTTAGTTGTAAAGATGCAATAATAAAGCTAAAAAACAAAGGCAGGGGAATTGAAGATTAAATCTGAAATTTAAAACAGTTTGTGGAAAGTATATCTTCCCAAATTATCACTGTTATAATATTAGCTTTTTATTTGCATATAATGACATTCCAGAGAAGAAACTTCCTGTTCATTGCAGGAACCATTAAGCACAACATGGCTGACATCTTATCATGTGGAATAAACAAATAGCAGTCAGATAAGTCAAATCCCTTTCTATCATACAAAATTCACTGCTGCTGTGGCTTATTTTTTTTTACTCCATTTCTGAAACCTGTAATCCAGAGAGTTTCACTTCTGTGTTTGCCAGTAGAGGACCTATGCAATGGGGACTTAACTCTAGGAACTCATATTAAAGCAAGCAATGCACTGTGGGGAGTCAGTTTCTGAGGTAATACTTTAATACTGCTCCTCACAGTACGTCTAAAAAAGTCATATTTTCTTATCATAAATTATTCGTTTCTATGATCTCAGGTGGGGGAAATAGCTAGTTCTGTCCCAGCTGTGTACCAGAATTACTTGTCCTGGTTATCATACACTACCTGTCCCCTGAAAGACGCAATCTACTTCATGGGCTTTGACATACCAAAAGTCAACAGTTTCTGCTGACTGCTCACTTGGTAGCATATGGTTATATTTCAGTTTTACTGCTATTTAACCAATGGATTCTGATGTAATATTTTCCATGCTGAATACCACAGCATATTTGACAATGCTCAGTGACAAATTCAATGCCCATGACTGCAGCAATGAAGCAGGGGTTTTGGGTGTTTATGCATTCATATTCCCCAGCACCAGGAGAACCAGACATAATTCTTTTTTGCGCTGTTGTCCAACAGTTTAACTGTTGACAGTCAGGAGGATGTTTTACCACAGGAGGCACAGCTGAGTCACGTGAAAGCTTTGCTGTAGCAGAGCCTGCATTCAGCCGAAGTACAAAAATCTTCAAGTGGAGCCTCCAAAGACATGAGGCTGTAAAGCAGTTTATATGGCTAACATTCATCACAGACTACGGGCGTTGTGCCATCTCTGTTTCCCACAGAGAAATGAAACTCTGCAGCTTTCTGAATTCGCTTTCAAGAAGATGCAAGGCTCAACATTAGAGTAGTGAACTGGTGCTTCAATCTTACAAACTTCACCAAAGATTTTACCTAATGTCCAACCTTAGGGCACTCTACATATCCCAATTGCCACTACATTGAAGTGATTGTGCTATGCTTTTAAAGGTCTTCTTTACCTGCTGAGGTGGGAACTAGGATGAAGAAATGTATAGGGGTATAGGTACTGCTCTAAGGGCATTAGGAATAATGTATGCAGCTCAGGCTGTCCCTGAGCATTGTGTGTTTTGCAGCTGACATAGGGAAGAAAGAGACAACATGTTGGTTATCTTCTTATACAAGTTTAAATTTCATGTGGCTTTGAGAATTTGTCAGCTAGTAAGTATGCTATCAAACCTATGTAGCACTGCCTTGATAAGTTGCCATCAATTTGGACAGGTGAAAAAAGACTCAAACTCAATAAACAAGCACCAATACAGTTTATTGGTGCTGAAGGATTTATTCTGTTGATACTGTCAGTGTTAGTGTCTCATCTATCTTCTCAGCAGCCTGGAAAGTTTCTGCAGTGAATTACAGACACTCAAAATTCATTTTCAATTGAGACTTGTAAATGCAGAAGGAGACAGAGAAAGTGAGGTCTGCAGAACAAAGTCTATAGAAAAAAACCAATGAAACTAGCTTGAACAAACAGAGCTTCAGCATTAGTAGCCTCAAATCAAAGACCTTTCATGTCTGGGTGACTGTATAACAGCCTTGAAACTTTAGCAAAGGTCAGTGAAATGTTTCATCTTGTATAGGCAAGCTCTGACAGTTATGAGTTTATAACAGTTACAGTTTGCTGGCTAAACCTGGCCTCTTCTTCTGAAGCATTACTCAAACTTTAGCAAAAAAAGGATGAGCAGCAAGTCTTGTATTGTCAGATCCTTTTCACTATGGACCTTCTCCCATAAAAATAATGATAGCAACAGTAACAGCAACAGCAACCCACTCCTTTGTCTTGTCAAGGTTTGAATTTGTTCAGTTACAGTTAGATACACTCTTCTGAGAAGTCTGTATTCGCTTTGGATGGATTTCCACATGGAGAAAGGACTCTGGAAATCCTCTTGCATCTTTAACAAGAACTTTGAGCTGTGGTTCCAGGACATCTAGCCTCATAACACCAGTGTTTTCATTTACTGCTTGGTAATGTTTAGGCTTGCCAAGGACTTTCTGAGTCTCATGCTCTGCCAGAGAGGAGGGGAAGCTGGGAGGAAGCAGAGACAGGACACCTGACCCAAACTGACCAAAGATTTATTCCATACCACAGCATGTCATGCCCAGGATGTAAAAATGGAGAGCAGAGAACCGGAAGGGTAGGGGTGTACTGCTTGGTTGGGCTGGGTATAGGTGGTGAGCGATTGTATTCTCTTTCCTTGTGTTTGCCTTGTCATTATTATTATTGGTGGTAGCAGTAGTGATTTATGTTATACCTTAGTTACTAAACTGTTCTTATCTCAACCTGTGGGAGTTGCATTCTTTTAATTCTCCTTCCCATCCCTCCGGGAGTGGGGGGAAGAAAGAGGGGGAAGTGAGAGAGAAAACTGCATGGCTGGGAGGCTTAAACCATGGCACTTAACCTATTTCCAAAACTGGAAGTGTGAGGATGAAGGTACAAGGTCACAGAAGGAAATTGCTCACTTCACAATGGCATGTAACAGACAAACCATTCTTGTCCTCTGGAAATTTAGAAGAAATGGCAAAGAGTACATCCTTCTAAATGTTTTATTGCTTTTACTCTGTGTTACATGTAGCCTTTGACTTATCTTTCTCTGTGATTGCTCTGTACTGTTCATGTGAGACAAGTTTGCCATGAGTAAGCTGCTCAGAAGAGCCAGCATCAGGGAGCTGTAGTACTCTGATTCCTATCTCTCCCCAGAAGCAGAGCAAGGGCTTCCTGATCCATATCACTGGTACACAGCACCTAGCTCAGCTGCTCATGGTGAGCTGTCACTTTAAAAGCACTTATTTGCACTGGTAAAATCATGCACTGCGGCTGCTCTTATTGTGGTGCTAAACATCTATTAACACTGACAGTTGAGTAATGAAGTGACTGCAACAATTAATTTCCATGTTTCCACTGATCTAGGCTCTGGAAAATTCTTAAACTGACTCTTTATGAATATTCAGGTCCTGGGAGAATGGATGTAAGGAAGTCCCCTCTTTCAGCACTTTTACCTTTCTGCTAGATATTGTCAGAAGACCACTGTCTTTGGATTGCTCTCCTGTTTTCAAGTGCCAGAAATGTGATACAGTGCTATTTCATGGTTCGCTGAATGCGGGGAGAATTGCAACCAGCAGCACATTTTCACAAAATCAGTTGTAACCCTCACTTGATTTCATACTGTTTCAGAATCCAGTGAAATAACTTCATTTTTTCTCTGTTTCATTATGGCAAATCATTAGCAATGCTACCAGGAGACTAAAATATCATTGGAATAGGCATTCAATATTAAGATTAATGTGTCTATTGATTGATTACATGTTGCTTTTCCTCCATAAATAACATTAAATAATATTGCAACATTTAAAAAAAAACCAAACTCATTAAAAATTAGTGATTGCTCTAAAGGCAGGAGAAGAAAAACAGGTTTTCCCAAAAGGCAGGCTTCTGTCAGTTCCTGACTCTGTGTTTATACATCTACACTTGAAATCACCGCTCTGGGTAAAGGCATGGTAGACTGCCCCAGTTCACTGAAGAGATTTAGGCTGAAGAGTAGACTGTGTGTTGGTAACAGTAGCTAACAACAACTACTAAATAGACAGCACCAAGGGTAATATGGTCTCAGTTTATTGGAAGGCAACTAGATCTGTATCTTACATACATGGGAGTAGCTCTACTGAGAATAATGGAGCTATATCAGTTTACGTTGATATTTATGTCTGTTGCTTTCAAGAGACCAGTGAGAACTTACAGCAGGCTTGGGCATCATCTCATCTCCTTTTTGCAGCATCCAAAGGAGGGAAAGGGCTGAGGAAATGAGATATACCTGGGAGTTACAGGGTTTATCTGCTTGTGCAACTGCATGAGGAAGAGGTTCCAAAAGGAGCAGTGACAGCATTATCTCCAACACCCAAGGTGAAACAGCCAGAGCCTCCCAGCACCCAGTTAGAGGCTTTATAGGGTTAGGGTGGCAATACTGGATCAGGGTGCAATTAAATGTTCAAATTCAGTTCTGAGTGTCCCAGAGACACTTGATCCCTGTGATACCCATTGTTTAACATGAACAAAGCCTTGGTGAACACTGAACCAAAACTGAAATGCAAAATAACTGTAAGGCTGCTCCTGCAACTCTGACATTAAATTAATCGAGTCAATACTTGTATTGACAAGCCATATTAGAGAAGAAGGTTTTCTGGAAAATAATTAATTATATAATTGTCTCTACCAAGCATAGATTTATAGAATCATAAAATAGTTAGGGTTGGAAAGGACCTTAAGATCATCTAGTTCCAAACCCCCTGCCAGGGGCAGGGAC
>JASSUY010044401.1:7861-20518 GCA_032466535.1 Forpus xanthops
GTCCCTGCCCATAGCAGGGGGGCTGGAACTAGATGATCTTAAGGTCCTTTCCAACACTAACTATTCTATGATTCTATAGTAGTTTTCTTTTGAACCTACTGCTGTTATTACACTGGTATTTCTTGTAGACCTGATGTCAGATAAATAATACAGGGTACTTTTTGACATTCTGCTGATATTTCTACACCTGTTTCTCCTTAATACATAGCTATTAAATATTTTCCTCCAACTCTTATCTTAGAAAAAAATGAATTTTGGTCATTAGAATTAATTCATCCAGTCTGCAGAGCTCTTTTTTTTGTGTTTGAAAGTGATGGAAATGCCCAGATGCGTTCTGCACAATTAAGCACATCTGAGGCTGGGATTAGTGCTGTGTTTTAATGGGGACAGAATATTTTTGTGAGAATATGAATAAGATCTGACCTGAGATGATAGAGTCCATTACCTGTATCTCTGGATTTCAGTTATATCTTTTTACTTTAGGATGCTCATCTCTCCTCTGCAACTGGGGCCATGATGATAGTGTCTTGGAGAACATGAGGTTTTTATTTCTCTCTGTGTGTCTTTTGCAGTGTCCTGTGTCAATGCAATTGCAAATAGCAAATACTAAATTGATAAGCACCCTTCAGCTCCCTTAAGGTGCTGAATATATATATAAGTATAAGGGATGCAGTTTCAAATATTACCTTGTACAATACTTTTGGCTCAGTTGGTCCCAAAATGTATTTTTTCAGCTAAGTAGCTTGGGTGGGGAGGAAGAAGAGAGGAGATGACTGGGTGCTGGCATATGTTTCCATGTGGCAAGAGCAAAGGTTGGAGAAACATTTACATCAGTTCCAGCAGCTTGAAAAAGAGTGGGTGAAGTGTTCTGAGAGCCAAGATCAGCTGAGTTAAATCCCTTTTAAGTTTTTAAACCTGCAAGTATTTCTGAACTGCATTTTAAGGAATTTGGCTATAAAGTTTTAAAGATGAAGTTGTTATTTCGGAACTGTTGGAACAAGTCCAGAGGAGGGCCACGAGGATGATCAGGGGACTGGAGCACCTCCCCTATGAAGATAGGATGAGTGAGTTGTGACTGTTCAGCCTGGAGAAGAGAAGGCTGCGTGGAAACCTCATAGCAGCCTTCCAATATCTGAAGGGGGCCTGTAGGGATGCTGGGGAGGGACTCTTCATGAGGGACTGTACTGAGAGGACAAGGGGTAAGGAGTTCAAACTTAAACAAGGAAAGTTTAGATTTGATCTGAGCAGGAAATTCTTTACTGTGCAGGTGGCGAGGCACTGGAATGTGTTGCCCAGGGAAGTTGTGAATGCTCCATTGCTGGCGGTGTTCAAGGCCAGGCTGGACATAGCCTTGGGTGGCATGGTTTAGTGTGAGGTGTCCCTGCCCCTGGCAGGGGGGTTGGAACTAGGTGATCTTAATGTCTTTTCCAACCCTAACTATTCTATGATTTTGGTCGTCAAATGATGAAGACAGTGGTAGCACAGTGTTTGGGATTTGGTAGGTCACTGAAAGGGAAAGTGCAAAAACTGATGAAAACAGCAGCAAATAGGAGTGTCATATCAAATGGGAGGAGGAATTTTTGTCATATGTGCTACAGGGTATGAAATGAGACTGAATGATCTGGATGGCACAGGTGAATCTGTATTGACAGAATTTAGGAGACCCCATAAAAGAAGTAATTATTTTCTGTGAGAAAGTCATCTGCAGGAAACTGCAAAAACTTGAGAGTGAACTGGGTCAGAATAGATAAAGATAAGAATGATTTATTGAAGGTAATAGAAAATGTAGAACTACTGTTAGCATAATTCAAACTGATCCACCTTTCTAAATGATATATTTTGCACCCTCCTTTCAAGCCATGTGAACAAATCAATGTTACTTTACAATGTTACTTTACAATTTTAAGCACCTGGCTGTGTGGGGACACAGTAGGCATTTTTTTGCTGCTAGGCTTTCTGCATGAATGTAATAGTGATGATTCTGTCTTTTTTTGAGGTTTCTCAGCAGGAATGAAGGTAGGACAGATGGAATCATCTTAAGAACCTAATTAATTCTATGCGCTGCCATTTGTCATTCTGTGGAAGTTTAGCTGAGGACAGTTTAGCTGAGAAGAGAGTCTTATTGAATGAGGTTTCATAGAGAATAGGAAGGGTCTTTGTGCCAGCTGCTGTCAGTGCTTAGTATAATTAGAATGGTGATGTGAGAACCAGAAATGTTTGCAGAACTTGGAGATAAAACAAAGCGGTTGGATTTATCTGTGCTTCTAAAGATAAGCTGGGTCAAAGAGGGAACAAAATCTGTGTGAAGTTGGAGACATTTCTGTGCTACAGCCGGAGAAGATTCTGTAGTGAAACACTGAAAAAACTGTGCAGGAAGTTCAGTAAAGTTAGTTTTTCTCTAGCATTTTGACAGTAGTGTAGTTTTGCTCTCAGGTAGGAGTCAGAGCTTTGCCAGCTGTTGGAACCATGGCTGCCAATACATAGGCATAAATTTTCTGTTTGTAATCAATGCATTTATCTCCATTGTATTGAGATAATGGAGGTGATGTCATTGAGAAGTTTTCTTAGTAAAAGAGATCATCTAATAAGATGGAAACATTATTGTAATATTATCTTTGAGTAGCAGTTTTCACATGACAATTGCTATCATAGTGTCAGGAAATGGTTTTTAAGAGTTTACCGAGAAGTTTACTGAGCAGCAGGAGATTAAAAAGCTTAAAATTTAATGCTTAACAATGTTTCAGCAGGCATGTGTTGTGTATGTTTTCTCTTTGGATCTTTCTATGCTGGTCATTATAGTGTAACCCATTCTAGTACGCTTATTGCTTTTGCAATTGCTTCATCTGAAGATTTTGAGTAGCCATGTGCAATTTCTAATGAAACAGCTCTTACAAGTAAAGGTACAGCCTGATCTTGCCATGAATTCTAGTCGTATCTGAGCAGCATGGAATATTCCCCTGGATTTATCCAGTTTAAGGTTTCTGTCATGCTTTTCTTTTCTTTCTGGATTAAGAGGGCTCTTTCTGCTTTCTTTGCTCAGTATAGCACTAAAAGAAAACTTAAATTTTGTATAAAGTCACATGACCTTCCTAGCTAGGCTCTTCTGATGATATTAACATTAACAGGCTATTTATCTGAACTGGGCCTAAGACCAGCTGAAATGTACTTAAGAACTTTTCCAAAGATTTCAGTATTGCTTGGATTTTAAGATAATCCTGCTAATTTGATGACAGTTTGTATTCCTGTCTTTTGTTAGAATTGAATAGGACTGCTCATCAGGTTAAGAATGACCTTGGAGAGACTGTCTGCAAAATATTTTCCTACTTCTTTAATTTGCATGATCTTACTTGCGGATCTGTCCATTAAGCGCAAGAAGTAGCAATTTGAGATCCAGCAGCATAGTAACAGAAGAATAACCGGTGTCAAACTGTATTTTTCACTTTTTCCATACAACTTTATCTCATCACTGATTTATACTTCTGTTACTCTAGTGTAGCAACACAACTGGAACAGAGAATCATGGTTCTGGTACCACTTAGGTGTTAATCCAAGTGTATTTGGAGCCTGCAAGTGTGAATGCTGGCTCTAATGTCCTTTGGGTGAGGATTTTGCTGTATGAAATCCTGGCTTTGGTGCTTTTGGGTATGTTTCATGTTTTTTGGAAGGGGCCAGGGGTGTAAATATTGGCACTGCTGCCTGAATCATGACTCCTGTTGTGCTAAAAACTAGGAATGTGAATAGTCACACTTAGTGCACACTGTGGTGGAGTCACACTTAATGCACTGCAGTGTGGAGTTGTGAATTCTGGCTGTAGTACTCTGGAGTGTAGGTTCTGCTGGGAATGGGGTCCTGGAATTTAAATGTAACTTTTGTTTTTTTAAAGTAAGTTGAGAGAGGAAAAGGGAAAAATCTGGGTTCATACCATCTCTACAGCATACCCGTCCTCTGTCTGCCAGTGATGCTGAAGTGAAAAACCCAATGCCCTCAGGCAGGGAAAAAGTAACAGGAAGGCAAGGCACCTCTATGCTAGGTCTCTCCATGGAAGAGGTAAGTAGGCTATTAAATTTCTCTTATTTACCTTGGCTTTCAAGCAGTATATGTGGTTATTTGCTCAGCAAAGAGCAAGTGCATGTATATGAAAAACATGACAGAAGTCAAATTCTTGAAATAGAACTCCTGGATTTTACTGCTGGTACTTCCCTTGCCCTCAGTCATGCCATATGTGCTCCAAGCAGTGAGAAATTCCTTCAGAATTAAAATTGCTTAAGGATATCATGTATACCCAGCCCATTCCCAGGACTGCAGTAATAGCCTTGTCCTCTGAAACTCAGAGGTTTTTTTGGGGTTCATTTTTTGTTGTATCTGTTTTGCTGGATTACTTTTTTTCCTCTCTTCTTATTTGAAGATAAAAGTTCTTTGTCGAGTGAGAGAGGAGAATGAACGGAGAGGAGGCTTCATCCGGATATTCCCTACCCCATTAACATGGGGACTTTATGGGTAAGAGTATGAATCCACTAGGATGACTTAGTGTTGCACCAATACTCTGTGTTGAGGGAAATTCTGTGTTAGACATGTATAGGTCAGCCGACTTAGCAATTGGAAACACAAATTGAGGGTTCTGATAGAGTTTATTTCAGTGTTGAAGATGCTTTTTTCTGCTTTTTTTTCCTGATATCTTGTTTTTAACTGCTGCTGCTTTGCTAACTGCATGTCAAGCATTGTTTCTGATGTTGCTTTTCTGTCAGAATAAAAATGTCTTCACTTCAGGTACTTTATTCCTGCTATCTTCTTTTACATCCTAGAGCTGCACATACTATGTATTGTCCTTAGGCTATAATCTCAATATAGGACTCCTCATGTGAGTGACACTATATTATGCTTTTCTGATTTTTTCCAGTCTGTAATATTTCTCTGTGTCTCTTGCTTCACCAGGATCTTCAGCTGAGAAGTGATAGGTCTCCTCCTTTCCTCTTTTCTGTTATGGTACAGCGTATTGTCTCATTCCAGTTCTGGGATATTTTTAGTAGATTATTATTTCTGTATTATGCTCCCTTTCATTGTGTTGAGTTCTATTTTGATACCTCCTGTATTCTGTTTTTCTAGATCATTTTTAAAATACAAGACATCAATGAACTACATGCTGGCTACACATCTGTTTAAGGACAGGTAGAAAGTTTTTCTGTTTGGGAAGGAAGCAGAAGTTATTAACAGCATGAAAAGGATTGATTTCTCACTTATCTGACGTTATAAACACCAGCCTCTGATTTACAAGGATGGTCATAGTTGCATGTCTCTTCTCTTGTATGCCAGTGACTCTGGAGGTTTTATATGTTGCACTTCTGAATCCAAGGGCAAAGAGAACAATATAAAAAACATTACTATAGACATGAAAAACCTTTGAGCACCTATGCATCTTTATGAAGGGATTATAGGTCGTGCTTGCTTACCTTTTGTTTCAAATTTAAAGTCATATTAGACATGTCCTCGTGTAAAGTGAGCACTGAAATTTACTCTATTTTTTTTCTGCTATGTACTTTCAGAGAGGTGTCTGGAGGGTAGCTCCAAATGGCACCTTCTCCAATTTAAGCCAGACAGATGAAAGCAGAAGTTGCAGAAGAGCTGTTCAGATTTCCTCTTTTGGAGCTTCTTTTTTTTTTTTCTTCCTTAAGATGGCACTCACAAGGAATTCTATAAATGTGACCTTTTCATTGTACTTATGAAAGACTTCGGAGGCGTTTTAATCCAGCCAGAAGGTAATTTTTGCCATTTTTCCCTTTGTAGGGGCAAGATGAAAAGAGACTTCCCCACTGGGAGATGCCGGTAAATAACTTCTTAAATAATTTGTACTTTGTAGGATTTATTCTAAATTTAGATTTTACGATTTCATTTTCTGAGTCTTCGGTCAACACTTTTTCTGTCTGGTATCTATCAAATTAATTTTATAAAAGTAAATACGGTGAGCATAGGGGACCCCAGCGTGTGGAGAGCTTAAGTTTTGTTCTATTAGATCATAAAATTGCTCCTTTTAGGCTTCCTACTTTGGCATTGCTAATGTATTTATAAACTTCATCACTGAGTTCTCTCAAAAGATCCTGTAATGCATGAGGGTTTTGGATTTCATATACCCATGTATTCACTTTTGGTAGATCTGAAAGATAAATGGAGCAATAGGGTTTTCCTGGGGGTGTTCCCACTTGCATCATAAAGAGCACTTTGCTGGATCTTTAAGCACTGGCAGAAGGTTATGTTTGTTCCCCTTATGGAATCTGTCAGGGCTCTTTCTCCCTTGGTTTAGGCAGAACTTATAGAAAGGTTGTAATTTTTCATTTAGCTTGTTTTAAAATTCGTAACTGTGAGCAAACAATGAAGAGCAAGCTGCCTATATAAAGGTCTGGAAGGCTGGACTAAGATCCATGTGCTCTCTTTTCACTCCCCTCCATGGTTTTGTACTCTTCAAATTCAGTTTTCCTTATTAACTGTGCTTGAACTGCATGATGGACAGAAGCTGCTCAGTCATGAAAGCATGACAAAAGATTAAGTACATTTTAAAGCTTTGATGTGATGTTCTATGAAGTACTTGCAAGGCTTGCTTCAAACATTTGCAGACTTTAAATAGAGCAAAGTTAGACTGATCATAATTACTTCTTCCCCATGTCAGGAAAACTGTTTCTTGAAGAAAATCAATCTATTAAATCTCCCTTGTCATCAGGAAGAGAAGTATAAAGAGAGATTGAGGATGTCTCTGTATTGTGCTTTCCAGAGCAGGTCTTAATGGAAAGCTGGATATGAGGCTGGAAGCTATAGACTCTCATGCTCTCTTTTATGAGAGAAAGCTTGTTTCACTGGAGTTACGGAAGCGCCAGCGATGCAATGGCAAGTCTAAAGCAGCACAGACAGGATCACCAGGTATGCATGGCTCAGTCTTAGATGAGCAGCCAGTCAAACCCAAATAAGCAAGGACTTTTTGATTTGAAATGTGTGTGAATAGGTTTGTTGTGGCCTTTGTAGTCCCTAATGGGTTTCAGAGGTTAAAGTTAGTTCACTTCATTCCTCTTACAAGCTTCATGCCTTCTTAGTGCCTGGAATTTCATTCCCACCATTCCACATGCCTGTGTAAATGACTAAAGATAATATTTTCTTGAAGATGATCTTGCAGTTGCATTTTTGGTTACAAGAATTCAACAGTATGTTTGCCTTTGCAGTCCTCCATCTTTTCAAAGAAAAATGAAAATTTGGGGCCTTCCAGTCCGGTTCTCCTACACAGCAGTGTCTCTAAGCTGTTGGAAAGAGAGAAATCTTTCTTATCCAGTCTGACATGGGAAAACCTTAAAACAGTACAGAGACAAATAATCCTCACAAGTGGCTCTTCCTGAAGCCATTGTCTAAACTCTTTCTGGTAGCTATGTGATACTGACTGCAATGAGAGAGATTGTATGTTATACAATTACTTTGGTGCTGTGTTAATGTATGTGATCTTTATGACACATGTGGAAGTTTTAGTTTTCATAGCTTTGGTATTTTTGACACTCAAAATTGCAAAAAAATTAGTATATATGTCAAGTATGAGTCTCTCTACATTTTGATACATATGTAAGAATCAGTGTAAAATGTAGGAAAATGCCTTTGTTTCTTTAATTATTTTTTTCATTTGTAAATTTAAGACAAGACTTTTGGTATGTCTTCTCCGATATTGTGAAAAGGGGCTTCTCAACTCTTTGATACACAAGCAGAAAGATAATAATAAAAATAAGAAAGATAATAATAAAAATAAGAAAGATAATAATAAAGGGCAGTGATACTTAAGATGCTATTCTAAAATAGTGGTGTTCTGTCCTAGCAGGAATGAGTTTAGAGGTAAACCAAAGGGCATAAATAGCAGGACAGTCTTTCTAACTTTTTACTTTTTTCTTAACGAGCGTAGGTGATTTCTCTTCTACTGCAGGGACGTCAGAACCAATAAAGTTGTCCCTCAAGTCAGAAGCAGAAGGTGAGGAAGAAGAGGAGGTAGATACAGATGAAGATGAGCTAGATAGAACTGTTGGCTCTGTTTTGGACAATGAGATGAAAAGTAAGCCAAAGCTCTCTGACTTGGTGAGAACTGCTAGTAAGGAGAGGTTGCTGAAAAAACTTGACAAGAAACCTGGAGATGGAGGAGAGCCGTTTCCTCACAAAACAAACATTCAGATCAACTTGCTGCAAACTCTTCAAAAGCATGGAAACCTGAGGTGAGAGATTTCTGCATGTTGCCTTGAGTTTTGACTTGCAGCTAATACTGGTTAAAATGTGGGGGATGTGCACTTAGTGCCACATTATGAATGAGTGTGAGGAGATAAATGGACCCTAGAGAAAGGGGTCTAGATTTTTGTCTTAACTGTGGGCTACCTTCACTAATTGGCACAGAAGGGGGATTAGTTGCAAAGACTGACAGTTTACGTGTTGGATCAGTATAATGGATAAGCCATAGTTAACATTGCCATTCTTTAATTTGGTGGTGCAAGCTGTTCTTTGGTCAAATCAGGCTTCTTAAATGTCTGTCTTAATGCAAGATGCCTGTTATTGAACTCTAAAATACATCTTTCTTTCTTTGCATTTACAAAGGAGTATAAATGTAAGTTAAACTATCCAAGAAATGTTGATTGCCTCTCCATGACATTAGCTGTCTCATTTTTGTGCTCATATTTATGGTGTTAGCATTTTCACTTCTGATAATAATCCTTGCTCAAGGCTGTCACCTCCTGACAGCAAGGTAGGAAATCATCTGAGAGTGACAAGTTACTGAAACATCTTATTGCCTGCTGTTGAGTATGACAGTGTGGAACAGATTTTGTTCTGATGCATGGCTCTGGTGCTTGAAAAAAAAGAGAAGTGCAAAAAAAGAGAAGTGCTGGAGGAGATTCTATAAGATAACACTAACCAAACTAGATGTTTGGAAGCATGATCCTCCTGCTAAATATGGATAGTAAAACTATCTATTTGCAGGTGGACAGGAAGGGCAAAAGGAAAGGGTGATTATATGTAACTATAAGAGGATTTTACATCTAGATGAGAAGCAGCATTGGTTTTTGTAGAAAATGTCCAAAGGTAGGGAAAAGGACATTTACTGTTGTGACAGGGAAGATTCTAAATCCTGTTTTGAGGATGAACATAGCAGTACTGTCATATACCTATATACAGAACTGACTTCTGCCAAGAATGTAAGCTCTCTCTGGTGTTCATGGCGGAATCTTGCACAGGACCCAGTACTCCTGGGATTCCCCACAGAAGTATGGCTTCTGGTGACTTCATGCTCCAGGATTGTGCTTGACTTGGTCTATCTGATCTGTCACTGGTGAAAGCTTTCCTTGTGAGGTCAACAGGTAGAGGAGCTGAAGTAATGAAATTTTTGTCTAAAAGAAACCAGGCTTGTTCCAGTCAGGTTAACGTGCTTTTAAGAACTAGTAATCTACAGCAGAAATTCTATCAACTGGGTGTTCATCAACTGGAAATTAATTATAAGGAAAAATATCTTATAAGCTTTCTGATCACAGGAGGTTTATGAAGCTCTAGCTCATGTATGCATGAAAACACAAAATGTGGTCTAGGGTTTATCACTTGACATACTTCCGAGATTTCATGTGTAATACTGTATACGGTGGCTATCACCCATGTTCATGGAAGGTGCATTGTAACTGGACAGGTGGAGCTGAGCTGCTAGCCTCATCATGTTTCCCATGTGGGTGCTTTGTTAGAAGACACCGAAATATATGGATAGTCACACTAGTAAAATGAAAACTAAGGAAGGCTGTAATTGCTAATAAATATGTTCAAGGTAGGAGACCCATTAGGGATAGAATCATAGAATCATTAGAATAGTTAGGGTGGGAAAGGACCTTAAGATCATCTAGTTCCAGCCCCCCTGCCAGGGGCAGAGACACCTCCCACTAAACCATTTCACCCAAGGCTATGTCCAGCCCAGCCTTGAACACCACCAGCGATGAAGGATTCACAACTTCCCTGGGCAACACATTCCAGTGCCTCACCACCCTTACAGTAAAGAATCTCTTCCTTATATCCAATCTAAACTTCCCCTGTTTAAGTTTGAACCCGTTACCCCTTGTCCTGTCACTACAGTCCCTCATGAAGAGTCCCTCCCCAGCATCCCTATAGGCCCCCTTCAGATATTGGAAGGCTGCTATGAGGTCTTTGCATAGCATCCTCTTCTCCAGGCTGAACAGTCCCAACTCTCTCATCCTATCTTCATATGGGAGGTGCTTCAGTCCCTTGATCATCCTCGTGGCCCTCCTCTGGACTTGTTCCAACAGTTCCATATCCTTTTGATGTTGAGGACACCAGAACTGCGCACAGTTTTCCAAGCAAAGTCTCAGAAGAGCAGAGTAGAGGGGCAGGATCACCTCCCTCATTCTGCTGGTCACACTCGCAGCCCAGAATATAGTTGGCTTTCTGGGCTGCAAGAGCACACTGCCAGCTCATGTTCATTTTCTCTTTGGCCAACACTCCAAGTCCTTCTCCTCAGGGCTGCTCTGAATCTCTTCTCTGCCCAACCTGGAGCTGTGCCTGGGATTGCTCCAACCCAGGCGTAGGACCTTGCACTTGTCATGATTAAACTTCATGAGGTTGGCATCAGCCCACCTCATAAGCATGTCAAGGTCCCTCTGGATGGCATCCCTTCCTTCCAATGTATCAGCCAAAACGCAGAGCTTGGTGTCATCAGCAAACTTGCTGAAGGTGAGCTCAATCCCACTGTCTATGTCACTGACAAAGGTGTTGAACAAGATGAAATTATTTAAGATACAGGGCAACACTGGAGAAAGAAAAAGCAAATATAAACTGCTCATGAGGGAAGTTGTCTGGGTAATTAAGGAAGGTTCTTGGTAATTAAAACAGTAAGGTCTGGAATAATATTCTAGGAAAGTATTGGTTTGAAAACTGTATTAAGATGAAACTTGATAATTTTACAGATAATATTAAGACATTGCCTGTGATGGAAGAGTAGCTGATGCTAAAGCTCATTTACTTCTGCATTCTTATGAAAAGGGAAGGAGAAATTATGTTTGCGATTTAAGGGACATCTGGTAGTGACTATGGAGAAAATTATGAGGAAGAGTGGAGACTGGGAGAGCAGAATGTTGGAAGAGGGGTTTAGGCCGAGATGAGAATGAACAGAATTGGGCAGTTTTTGGCAGTTGGAGAAGTTGATGTGTACACTAAAGTGACTGCCATTGTGAGGAACTGAGAAGCAGTGTGTCCCTCCCACTCTTACTCCAGTGAACTCTTCTCAGTTCACACTCACAGCTTCCTAACATGTTCATCCAGCTGCACAGCAGATTTTGCTGATGTTCTTTCATTCTTCAGTGGTGCTTTGCTCAATGAAATTTGGCTTGCATCCTTGGGCCAGCAGGAAAGAGCTCACTTTCACAGATTTAATTTCTTCATTTCCAATGGGAATTGCAGGGTTTTTGTTATAACTCTGGCACCAGTACCAAGCCGTTTATTTGTTTTATGGTCTGTTGTTGCGGTGTTCAAAATACTTGCTAAGACAGAGGCCCAAGAGAGTCTTGATTTTGGTTTAAAAAGACACAGTTTGCTGATGTTCACATTCTTGGATTTTGGAGGAGTGTAGCTAAGACTGTGAAAAGCAAGGAAACCATTCAATTTTTAGAGATAATCTTTGGAGGGTGTCTGTGGTCTTTTGTGTTTCCTGGAATACCTAACCCATCTTGGTGAGCTGAAGGACTTAAAAACGCTGACAGGGTGAAAGGCTCCTCCTTCCCTTGAGCTTCAATATTTGTGCACCTGGGAGGTCCTTGCTGACTGTACTTTTGTCCATAAACTCTGCTTGAATGCTGTAACTCTTTCCAGTACTACCCTGAATATCGCTGACTGATTCTTTTGGTCCACAGCAAAGTGCAAGCTCGCAGGGCTTTCTCGGCCTATCTACAGCATGTTCAGTTGCGACTGATGAAGGAGGCTGGTGATCAGGTCCAGAATTCTGCTTGGACTGCCAAAGAAGATGAACAAATGGTAAGAAGCTTTGTATTGGCCACACTGAGAAGCCAAGCTGTAATCTGACTTGAGATTGATTTTGAAGTCGGTTCCCATCCTTAGAAGAGCTGAAGTCCAACTGAAATTATAGTTGTCTGTTGTAGTCTAGCTGTGAGTGCTGTATGCTTAATATGCAGACAAGGTAAGGCTGCTGACTGACATCTAAGCAGCAGTAAGAGTAGACAGCTCTTAATGACTGGAATGTGGTTCATATTCAAGCTGCTCAGATCTTTCACTGATTCTTCGTCACTGATCTCTGAGCTTACCTGCTTTTGAATTCTTTCTCTAAGATTCTTTAAGATAGCTTGGGACTGTCTGGTTCCTGTTGCATTGAAGTATGCATTTACTCAAATAGAACAGGTACCCAGTTAAGCCTTTTCTCTTGTGTCCTGTTTTACCCTTTGCTGACGTCTGCATTTAGGAATCTTCATAGAATCATAGAATAGTTAGTGTTGGAAAGAACCTTAAGATCATCTAGTTCCAGCCCCCCTGCTATGGGCAGGGACACCTCCCACCAAACCATGTCACCCAAGGCTATGTCCAGCCCGGCCTCAAACACTGCCAGCAATGTAGCATTCACAGCGTTCCTGGGCAACCCATTCCAGTGCCTCACCA
>JASSUY010044401.1:20618-36287 GCA_032466535.1 Forpus xanthops
CCCTAGTGAAGCCATGCTGGCTGTCACCAAGCACCTTGTTGTTTTTTATGTGCCTCAGCATGCCTTCCAGGACAATCTGCTCCATGATTTTGCCAGGCACAGAGGTGAGGCTGACTGGTCTGTAGTTCCCCGGCTCATCCATTCTCCCCTTCTTGAAAATGGGGGTTATATTTCCCTTTTTCCAGTCATCTGGAACTTTTCCTGACTGCCACGATTTTTCAAATATGATGGACAGTGGCTTAGCAACTTCATCTGCCAGCTCCATCAGGACCCGTGGATGGATTTCATCAGGTCCCATGGAGTTATATACATTCAGGTTCCTAAGACGATCTCGAACCAGATCCTTTCCTACAGTGGGCCCAATGTCTTCATTCTCACTGTCACTGCGTCTGCCTTCCAAGACTTGGGTGGTTCGGTCAGAACATTTTCCAGTGAAGACTGAGGCAAAGAAATCATTAAGAACCTCAGCCTTCTCCAAATCCAGGGTAGCCAGTTCTCCCGATGGCTTCTGAAGAGGGCCCACGTTGTCCCTAACCCGTCTTTTATTTGTAATGTACCTATAGAATCCCTTCCTGTTATCCTTAACATCCCTGGCCAAGTTTCCTTCTAGCTGGGCCTTAGCTTTCCTAACCTGGTCCCTAGCTTCCCGCACAGTGTCCCTGTATTGTTTCCAGGCCGTCTGTCCTTGCTTCCACCTTTTATCAGTCTGTTTTTTCCTTCGAATTTTCCTCAGCGGCTCCTTGTCCATCCAAGGAGGTCTCCTGGCCTTCCTGCAGTACTTCCTTCTAGTAGGGATGTATCACTCCTGAGCTTGCAGCAGGTGATCCTTGAATATCAACCAACAGTCTTGGGCCTCCCTGCCCTCTGAGGCTATATCCCATGGAATCTTACTGAGCAGGTTCCTGAAGAGGACAAAGTCTGCTCTCTTGAAGTCCAGGGCAGTGAGTTTGCTGCATGCCCTTCTCACTGTCCTGAGGATCTTGAACTCAACCATTTCATGATCACTGCAATCAAGGCTACCCTGGAACATTTCCAGCCAGCCCTTCCCTGTTGGTGAGGACAAGGTCAAGCATGGTGCCCCTCCTTGTCAGCTTCTCTGTTACTTGCAGAAGGAAGTTGTCTTCCACAGAACTGAGGAACTTCCTGGATTGCTTATGCCGGGCCATGCCATCCCTCCAACAGATATCAGGGTGGTTGAAGTCCCCCATGAGAACGAGGGCTTGCGAATCTTCTTTGTATTTGAGATAGAGGAAAAGAAAATAAAGCAAAAACTGCTGAGGAGAGAAAGTTACTTTCTAGCATAGATGTTTTTACTTGTGTATTTATTTTATATTTTAGCACCATGTGATGAATTTTCTGGGCTGTGTTTTAAGGCCCTATATTTGATGTATGTACGTTTTCAAGAGTGCAGCAAGCCCAGATCCCCTCACAAACCTTCCTAAAACAGCTGTGTACAGTAGGCTCCTGAGCTTTCTTGCTGAATATGTGTTGCAGTGAAAGAGCCAGTGCAGTTCAGAGATAAAATTGTGTGTCAAGAATAATCAGTCGACTCAGTGGAAAATGTTACCCATGTCCTTTCCAAGTGGAAATTAAAACTGGCTTTTTGAGAGTCACTTTGTCTGCTGTACTGTGAAAAATAATGTTTAAAATAACAGATCAAACCAGCCTGGAGTAATGGCAGTGAGAGGCGAGCTGTGAAATCCAATAGTTTGGCTGTGAGGCTGCTCATTTATGTGTTAACATTGCTCCTAACGAAAAGCAAATTCAAAGGGGAGACAGAAAGGGTTCAAAACACCCACAGGATGCATCAGACAGACATGGTGGGGGATTGGAATTACATGACTTAGAGACATAGTCATCTGTTGCTGTGGAGAGACTGTAGCAATAGTATCCATACATGAAAAGTGATGAAAAAGGGCTTAGATCACTGTAGTGGAGATATCTGACGAAGATCCCCTTCCCTGTGATAGCACTGAGGATTTTATATCAATGCACTTCATCACAGGCTTTCTTTAACACATTGCAGATTATCTGTATCAGATTGCATATTGTTTTTTTGGAAATGTTCTCACAAGGTATTGGACTTCGCAGGAGATTCTTTGTTGTTGCTGCTTTTTCCTGCTTGTTTTTTGTTTTCATCCACCATGCTTTTCAGACAAACCTTCTTTAGGTGTTCTCATTTTCTCAGGACTGTGTGTTTAGTTCTTGCCAGTCAGTAGATGCTGTAGTACCTCTGTTCTCTTCTCACCTCATATTGCAGCTGCTCCATTCTTAATGCCATCTTCCTTGCTTGCAGGAGCTTGTGGTACACTTCCTAAGGCGAGCTGCCAGCAATCTTCAGCAGTCCTTGAAGATGCTGCTCCCCAGACGTCATTTAGGAATAAATGATCGTCGTCGTATCCTGGCGTACCAGCTGGGCAAGTTCATAGCCTGTTATAACAAGGTGAATAATTCTTTCTTGTTTCATCTTTTGATAGCTCTTTTGGTTTCTCTTCTAAAGTTTCTTGTGCTAGCTGCTGTTATAGTCAAGACAGCATTCTATTTTAAAGGCTCTGTAGTGTAATTTACATGGCTTGTTTGCCGTTGTGCATCCAGTAATGGTAGTTTGTCTGTTCAAATTGTCAGAGAGACTACAGTGTTATGGAATTATATGTGCAGTCCGGTCATCATGTGCATAAAATTGAAAGAAGTGTTGAAGTAGACTTGAATTGGCAGTTTGCTTTTTCTCTTTGGCTTGTCTTCAGTTCCAGTGTTCTGTAATGCCTCTTCCAATTTCTTCCTGGTTTTATGGTGCTTCTTTAGAAATAATATTTCTTATATAGAACAATATGAAATATGTGGTTTACCATGTGTTTGGTATACTGAGGAACTGCTACCTATCTGCAGTATGTGACTCTGCATGCTCAGTAAGTAGTAGGTCCTAATTTAAGTAATTTTCACCTCTTTAGATGTAGAAAATGCTGTTCTTAGCATAGTGGTATCATGGTAATCCTTGTTTTGCAAGAACAGCTTCCCCTTTCCTTTGCCTCCCAACATTTCTTTAGCATCGGAACAAGGGTAGTTTAAATTTTGCTTTCAGATTCTACTCTGTACATAGGCCTCTGAGCTCCTTTTCATTATAGAGGTTGTTCACTTTGATTACCTTGTCAGAACTGACATCTAGTAACTTGGTCTGTCAAAGCAAGGTTGGTATTGAACTAAATCTGTTCCAGGGGTTGTCTTCTATTCCTAATGCTCAGTGAAATACTGTGTTAGGAGTAACCACAAAACACTTGGGTGGCTCTGTGGTAAGTGAAGAACGCAGCTGCTTTGGATATAATTTCCACTCAAATTGTATTAAAACATCAGGATTTTCTGCTTACTCTTAAGTAAATTCACAAAATAAAGCTGTGTAACTGGTAATAGATCAGTGCATAAACATATTTTCTAGGTTAAAACAAGTGAGAACAGATCACTTGAGGTTTTACGATGTACATGTTTAAGCCATTGAGAGACTCTTTGGCTATGCGTTTTTTTTTTTTTGATGTCTGCTTCCAACTAGAATCATATAGACTTCTTTCACTGACTTGTAACTTCAGATTTAGTAGGGGCTCCTACTAGTCATTATGTGTCTTCTGTGATGACACAGAATCAAAAAAACTACCTCCAGCAAGCTAAGTAAAAGAGATCACATATTGTCCAGACTTCTACTGAAGTAATGAAGAGTGGAACCATGTCCCAGAGTGGCTTTTTGTTTCCTCTCTTGAATTGTCTTTCAAAATATTTATCTGACCCTTTTGTCCTGGGAATGCTCAGCATAGCAGAAGGAAGTAATGAAGTGGAGGTGAAATGTGGTCAGTTAAAGCTTGTGTGCTGGTATTGGTATTTCAGACAGGCTTGTAGCTTTTTTTTATTTTAATTAACAACGTTTTTGTTAATATAATTGCTAGTGTCAACAAGTTCCACTGGTCTGAAATAAAAAGGTCATTTATATCTGATAACTTGCTCCCATTCTTACACACAAAGGTTCACCATCTTTCATGCCAGTGTATTTTAGTGTATAAATGCATATTTGTCACAGGGTGAACTGTTTTACTTTCTTTACTTCTGCTAAAGCAATACATTTTTGATGTGTAGGTAAGACCTTGGCTATTTATTGCATGACAAAAGAAATTAAGTCTAGAGGAGAGCTCCTAGTTTACAGTAGTAAGTGTGGATGCCCTCAGCAGGCCTACTTGATTGAGTTTCTTCTAGTATGATTTTGTGGGTTTTGTCCTTTCTGAAAATCTCCTTTTGGGATAGATGCTCAAATAAATGCTCCTCTGATCAGCTCTGTATTTATGACAGAAACAACAAAACTAGACAGATTTTTTCTTTTTCCTTCCATATTTTCTTATGTCCTGGCAAAGACGATATTTGAAGAAGCAGCATGTATTTGTGAAGACTACTCTCTTCTCAGCAAATCAATTCTAATAAGTTATATCAGGTTCAGTGTATACTTAGCATACTGTCTCTCAGGTTCTCTATATTTATCTATTCTGTTACCCACAGTGAAATACTTAAAATTTGGCTTTTCGGAGTTGGTGTTCTTTTGTCTTAGGTGCCATGGAATTGGGTTTTTGTCTTTGAGCTGTAGCTATGCATGGAACATAAAGTAATTACGTAGAGACACTTACTGATACTACTTATTAACAGGAAACAGAGCAGATGGTTCAGAAGCAGTCACAAAAGAAACAGGAAGAGGAGCCGGGAGTGAATCCTGAACTTTTTCAGAACTTCATTAGCAAAGCAAGGTAGGAATGGATTTTACCCTTTTGATAAAGGATCTCGCAGCCCTGAAAGTGATGGGGTTGTTCTAAAGATTATCTGATTGATCTAAAGGGTTCTAAATACACTTATTGTCCATAGCACCTCCTCCTGCTCTTGCTGGGGACAGAAAACTTGTCTTTCATTTTTTCTTCCAGCAACCAAACACTTGTAGCGTCAGCATCTGATGCTTACAGTAGGATGTATAAGATGTTTTGGCCATTAAGTGGATTACTAAAGGGCAGCAATGGTTGCCCTGCTCTCTGTAAATTTCAAAGTGATACTGGTGAGCTAAGGGTGTCCTTCTTGTGATGCTGGTGCAAATGCAGAGTTATTTTGGAAGGAAAATGAAACTAGAGCTGCTGCTCAGATGGCCTGGAACTGCTGTGGTTTGAACAGTTGTTGTGGTTCTGGCTCTCAAGTTTCTGCTCTCAGAAACAAATCTCATGCTTGCTGCCTATCTTCAGGAACTCTCCAGGTTTGGACTTTCTTAGATGAGGAAGGAAGGGAGTTATACTCTGTCTTCATCCTAGCCTCTTATTTGGCCTGCTAAGGCAGTTCAGGGCAAACAGTTACTTTCACAATGAAACACTAGCATTTTCTATCTGTGCATGCTTTGAACTTTGTGTGTCTTAAACTTAAAAGGGTGTAACAGGAAATGTATTTTGAAAATAGATAAATATTCTTCATGGCCTTATAGCATTTTATGAAAAATAATGGTATTATAGCTATCTAACTATGGAGAGGTCTGAAATTATTCAGTGAACTGGAATTATGCCCTTAAAGTTTCTGATTCTTGAGCACAAAACCTGATCAATTTTGGCTGCTTTATTTGATATATGTATGACATGCCTGTATGGGCAAGGACCCCTGTCAGTATGTGGTAGTGTTCACCTGCCTTTTTAACACCCTTCTGTCTTCTCTGGGGAGGTTGACGGTCTCTGATTCTTTTTCATGATCAGTTATGAAACTGTCTTTTCTTTTCCTCTATTTGGATAGCATTCACAGTGACTGATTAAAAGTGAGTTATAGCTGGGGCTTTTTAACTAAGCTCAGGAGGCTTTATAGTATCTTTTGAACTAATTCTCATGAAAACAATTTTCCATTTTAATGGAGTTATTACTGCAATAGATTTTACAGACTTCAAGAAAAATCTCATTGCTTTTCAGACAATTCTGTAAAAGAGTGATACTCAAGATGTCTGACTACCCTGTACCACAGCATCTACTCCTGTCACTAGAAATGCAGGTTACGTGGGTCCACAGCATGCTTTGGGTTCTCTGACATCTTTGTTCACTAAAGCGGCTGTTGTGTCCTACATCAGGTGATTTTGCTTTTTGCAAGAAGTGCTAAGATATGCCTGTTAGGTTTAGAACTCTTCTGTTTCTATGTTACTGGCTGCCATGCCATCATGGCCTGATGCACAGTTTAGGCTGCAGCTGGAGATTTTTGCTGGATCATCTCACTATCTGTGTGATAAAGAACAGTAAAAGCCAGTTTGCCAATGATCAGACAATTTCTAGTGATGATCTTTCTGCTTCTCATAAGGTGTCAGATATGTTTGAAAATTCTGATAAGGTGATGGTACTTTGCACTGTGCTTAAAGCTTAAATCAGTAAACTAATCATTTGGAGCCAAGAAAAGGTATAGATTTTCACTTCAAGTCGTTTTTCTGCTGTACAGTGAATACGACGCTGGAGAAAACAGGTAATAAATGTTGCCTCTTAATAAGTAAGGTTGTCTCATTGACTTTCTAACTTTGATATCCCATGGATAGCATTTTATTTAGCTTCACATATGCTATGACAATTGCACCTAAACGTTCTCAGTGCAATGTAGAAGTATGTACTTACACTGGTAAATTCATTTAAACGCTTAAAGCACTCTTCTACCAACAACTCTTATTCTTACATTTCATCTTCACCTTTTTTGTCATTGATCTGTGAGAAAAGGTGAACTGTGCAGCATACCCTCAAGGTCTAAACACTTGGGATGTGTAGCATGTTCCAGCTTTAGACTTTGATTTTATCAAAGCTCAGGCTATCTAAGACTAGTACAAGTGTGACATTTTGAGGGGTTATAACTGCTGCTATGCTATTTTATATTCCTGTATTGTGTTTTCTGTATTGTTACTGGCACTATACTTCCTGCTTTTGGTGTTTGCTCTGCTTTATACTCACTCACTAATTCTGAGCAGCACTGTAAAGCAAAAGGAAAGCATGTTAGATACCAAAACAATCAGAATTACAGCTTGCACAAGATCTAATATGAATGGCCAAGTAACTGATACTGGTTTGGGACCAATAGATGCTTAGGACATTGGAGCAGTTAAACTCTTTTATTGTAAAGAAAGTGAGAAATGCATGGTGGTTCTGTGAGCTTCATGAAAATATTTGTCCTATTTGCTTGTCCTGTAGTTTTTGGCTAATTAACAAGCTTTTTCCTCTTCTTTCCTCTTTTCCCCCACTGCTGAATTAAAACTACTAAAGATGACTATAAAACAGAGGCTGAGCTGCGTTCTGTCTTGAAAAATGTAACTGCTTGTTCTAGAGAGCACCTGGAGAAGATTGACAAATTCAGCTGTGAACTGAATCTCCCCAGAAATGTGTTTGCAATTTTCACTTGCTTTTTATTTGTCTTGGGAATGCTCCCGGATGCCTCATTTTTTCTGCTGTATGAGAAAAATGGCATTTCAGTGGGAATCTCTGGTTTAACTAAACCATGTTCCTTTCTACTCTTACCCTGCAGAACTGAGCAAATTATTAACTTCTCTGCCCTCTCCTTTTTTCCCACTCCCCTTTTCAGTGTCCTTGTTGCTCCTTGTCTTTGTTACGTGAATGCAGCAAAGCTTAGAATCCTCTCTTATACCCATTCTTGTCTCCTTATTGTAGTGAAAGTGACCTGGCGGAAGTGCTGACATTTTACACACAGAAAAACAGGTCAGCAAATGTCTCCCTAGGAAAAAGCTCCACAAGCAGAAAATGCAGCAACACCAGTAATGAGCCAGAGAAACAGCCTCCAGAGCGTAAGTTTTGCAAGCAGTTCTGAGATGGCATTGGCCAGATAAATCCAATTTAACTGAAGTCTATGGAAAGAAGTGAAGTGAGATGAATCTGGACTAGCATTTATAAGGAGCTAGATATGGTGGGTCATAACTGAAATGATAATGTGCAAACTGAAGCCACTGAAATGAGCAGAGAATCCCAAAATCAAAGTAAGGGATGAGAGAAATCAAGGCCTATTAAATTGTGCTGCCTACAGTGAGCGTACCCATTGGAGGGCAGAGTATATTTGAGCCTAATAAGGTGTTCATGTAAGTATATGCAGTGCCAGTCATAAATATTCAGTAGTCCATGCTATTGTACATGACAGCACAATTGTGATCAATAGAGTTGCATGGTCTATAGTAAATATTAGCAAGAAAATCCATTGTAACAAGGTTTTAAATTCTGCAGTCCTGTTTACATTGTTCTCCTTCTGAATTTCTTGATTTTTTTCTAGAGCATCCTGAGCTGGTGAAAAAAATAAAAGGTGATCAGTCCAAAACTTCAGTTGCAGATCTGCCTGCAGAAGGAGCATTAAACGGCTGTAAACCCAAAGAAGGTAAATCAACCTGTAAAGTGAACTGGTTTAAATCATCATCAATAAAAAAATGAATGCGTCTACTGTTTTAAGCAAAGGTTGGAACCTTCGGGTTTATGCTGTGGGATTCAAATGCCCAATTTTGGGGGGGGATTCTGCAGGGTTGTGGGTGTCTTTTTGTTTTGGTTTGTTTTTTTTTTTGTTTTTTTTTTTTTTTTATGAACCCAAGAGAAGGTACTGTAGAGCCATCAGTTTGAAAGCACTAGCTGCTCTACTGGGGGGGA
The DNA here is from genome assembly GCA_032466535.1 of Forpus xanthops. NCBI lineage: Eukaryota > Metazoa > Chordata > Aves > Psittaciformes > Psittacidae > Forpus > Forpus xanthops. Next base: position 29,270 of record JASSUY010044401.1, read on the forward strand.
AGATCAAGATACGTAACAAGCTTTGGGAGAAGATATTCATCATGTAGAGCCTCTTCTTGTCTTTGCCAGTAGATGAGGTCATATTGGCTTCAGTGTGTCTGGGTAGAGGCATCTTTGGTGTGTTGATGTTATCCAAAGGACCCGAAAAGCAGCTTTTTCTCATCTAGTGTGCTCATTATCTTTGTGTAGTTTCAGAAGAACCCATCTTCTCCTTAAACCCTGAAGTGAAATTACCTCAGTGCGGCCCTTCTAGTGCTTCTCCCTCTACTTATGGTGCCAAGTTCCAGAGAAGTATCAGTTCCTGGACACCATCTCATCCTTCAGCCTCTGAAAAATCACAGGTACCTGGTCACCACTGCCAGCTCCTCCAGCTGGTCTCAGGCTGATTCAGGCCCCTTCCCCACTGTCATCCTTGCAGAGCACACCTCCTGACAGCTCTTCTGTCTTCATAAACCCAGTGTCCAGTGAGGCTTCTAGCCTTGCAGGATCAAATCACATTGTTGTCATTCTGGTGTTGGCTCGTTCTCATCTTTTCAGACTGCTGCTCAGATCTACAGCCAAAGATTGTCCCAACCATACTCTGCAAAAGTAGGTGAGTGTTCTGGGTTGCATAATAACCTGCTAGATCATGTAATTTCTGTTCTGGAGTAGGTAAAAATTCTACATTTCCAGAATTATGAGTCTTGTTGAATGGTGCTAAATTTCTTATGGAAAGGAGTGTGAGAAGCAGCTCTTCTTTGCTCAAGATACCCTTTCATTGAGCAGATGAACAGTGAATCATAGAGTCACTTATGTTGAAAAAGTGACATGAGGTCATGAGTCCGATCGTTAACCTGACATTACCAAATTCACCGCTAAACCAGCTCCCTAAGTGCCATGTCTGCACATCATTTAAATACCTTCAGGGATGGTGACTCAACCACTTCGCTGGGCAGCCTGTTCCAGTGCTTGACGTCCTTTTCGATGAAGAAATTTTTCCCAATATTCAGTCTAAAGTTCCCCTGGAGCAATTTGATGCTGTTTTCCTTTCACTTTCCTATCACCTGGGAGACCACACCTATCTTGCGACAGCCCCCTTTCAGGTAGCTGTAGAGAGTTCAATCTTGAACTCAGCCATTGAACTTGTTTGAAAAGAGCTGGGAAATACAGTGTTGTATATATTTAGCTGATTGTATTACTGAGCTCTTTTTTTTTTTATCTTTAGGAATATTAATCTAGTTTTGTTTTGTAGAAGTCCTGTTCTTTCAGCACAGACTTAAAAAAGTGTATCTTAAAACCAAGATCTAGAGACTTCTCAGGGTGCTGTTGCAGAACATAGTTGAACAATGCAACTTTAGAGTGTAACGAATCTGAAGAGTAGAAGAAACTACAGGAATTTTTAGATACATATTGTACTTTATTGAGGGAGTTTTCGGAACCACACATAGGGTAACAACTGTGGTCCTAATTTTTTTTTAATATATATTTGCTTTAGATTGTACATCAGGGTCAGCACATTATTTCAGGTTGCTGTATAGATAGTATATATATTGACCACCTTTCTAGCATTAAAATAAATCTGACTTCCTAATTGAATAGCTTGCTTAAATTAATTTATTTGTTTTTAAGGAAAATAATTATAGATTTAAGTTGGATAACAGCAGCTAATATTGTCTGGAATTGGTTGCCATTAGATACATTATGATGAAGAGAATATGGGTTTGGAATTCACAAAAGCTCATGTAGGCAATACCCGTACAGAATAGAAGGCTGTATTCTCCCTTGAATGTGCAGCATGTATCATACTTGCTTTTGTATTGTGATCAGCAGGCTGAGTCTGACATACCACTTACTAAGCATATCCAATGTTTGTTTGGAAGGTTTGTGCCATCTCAGTTCAAGTGGACAGCATGTGGGCTCAGCCAGGATGCACAAAGATGCAGAAGATGCTTCTTCCCAGGACAAAAGTAATAACCCCAGTATGGTAGCAGCAGAACTGCAGCAGATGGCAGAAAACCAGGTAGGCTGTCAGCATTCACCGCCACACCACATCAGTCTTCTTATACAGCAGGTATGTAAGCAGTAAAGCTAGAGTCCTGTCATAACAGAAGAGGCTGTCACAGGCTTCATTCTCACAGTCCCTGCACTTGTTGTCTTTGCTCTGATACTTGGATTTTGGAGATATTGTTTTAACAGTGGTCTTTTGCTAAGTTTTCTGAAGCATCTTTAATAGTTGCAGTAGCTGGTGCTATTTGTTTCTTTCAATTTTATTGTTCTGTTTGGATTTTTAATATCTGTTTAAGTGATTGGCAGTATCTCTTTTTTAAAAGGTGAGGTTCGTTTATAAGTCTAGGAAGCTGAACTGATTTTTTTAGACTCTTCTACACCTGGTTCAAGGTTTTGATTAAGCCTGGGCAGTTCCAAAACTAATACAGGCACTTTGGTCTTTGTAGATAGGTCTTGAACCTTAAAGGATAAGTCACAAAACCAAAGCACCTTCTTGCTGATGATGCAGCAGAAAATGTGAACACTGAACATATCAGTGATACTGAAGCCTGATCTTGCATCAGGCCAGACCCTGCCTAGAGAATCTGGTCTTTCAAAGCCCGAAGTGGTTATGGGGAACACTGGGAGAAGCTTGTTTTCTTGTCCAGTAGTACTCAGAGTTGTCAGTCTGGTTCTCTTAGTGAAATAAGAATTCAGCATTTTAAAGCTAAACTTTGTCAGTAAAACTATTAAAAAAAAATCCAGTAGAGAAATGAACATTCATTCAGGAAATGCTGACTTGTTAAAAGCTAAATATATGATGGAAGCTGCCTCCTTGGATAAAAAATAGTATCTAAAAAAACATCTGGGGAAAAAGGAAATGTATCTATTTCATCTAAGTCTTTTTCTGAAAAGAATTTTAAAAATAAATTAATAGATTTTCTCCCTAAATCCACTCATTTCCGGCTTGGCTCCAACTGCTGTGATTTCTAAGGTCAGTCTAGAGAACAAAGTTATCTTCTTGCTGCCATTTAAAAATCATCTAATAGCTATATAAACTTCTGTATTCCTACCATAGCTAGTTACTGCTGATTAAATTAGGAAGCATAGAAGGGGGAATCCAGAGAGTAATTCACAAAGGAAATGAGGGAAGGGTTATGTTGTTTTCTGAGCAGAGCTGTGTTGGCTGACAGGGGAGCATACTCTGGTAATTGCAAATGGTGGAGGCTGAAATCTGTTTAGTCATCTATCAGTGCAGGTATACTCAAGTCTGGAAGTGGCTATGAAGTGCAGTGGAAGCTCTGGAAATATGTTGGCCATGCTAAATGTGTCTGCATTGCTTTTTGTTTCTGGGCTCTCCGAAGATACTTTCCCCACAGAAAAGTGGGAAGTGTATAGAATGAAAGTGCTAATTCCATTCTTTGTGACCAGAAAACGATAAACACCTCAGCTCCTAGCAAACAACATAGGTTATTTCCAAGTGAGATTTTGTACCGAGCAGCACAGTGTTTGTACAGATAAATATTTCCTTTATGATAAGGTGACCCCTGGTAGAGAACATCAATTACCTAAATATAAAATTAGTACAATTGTTTAAAACTATTCCAGAAACTTGGAGTTAGTCTACCTTGTTGGAAAGTACCTGGCTGGTATTAAAGGGACCTGATATTTCGATTTAATTATATTTATTGGCAAGATTATGCTATTGATTTAGGGAGGTTGTAAGAAAGAGACTTTTGAAAAGACTATTATTGCTGTGGACTGTTTCTTTTCCAAGGGCAAAAGAACTAGGTGTCCCTAGCCCTGGCAGGGGGGTTGGAACTAGATGGTCTTAAGGTCCTTTCCAACCCTAACTGTTCTATGATTCTATGATTCTAACTATAATGTGAGAGCTGAATGCCTTTGTATCTTGGTTCCCTGTGTTGTGCCCAGCTGTGTCTTGGGGGTAGGGGTTCTCTGAATACATTACCTCCTTCCAAGAGCAGCTGGGAAGCTTGTTTTCCGTTCTCATTCTTGTGAGAATTGCTTCTGGTATCTGTGTACTAGCTGGGGTCTCTGGGGTATCCAGGAATGCAGGCTCAGCAGCTGTGATTCAATGATCTTGCCATTCTGGCTGGGAGTCCACCTCTGTCCTTTGTCAATCCCTGCTGTTTCCTACCTATGCCCAAAACACCTGTTTTCATGTTTTTCTCTCTTACTCTCCAATCAGTTTAATTTATTCAGTCAGTTTAATTCAATTCAATTTAATTGAATTTTCAATCAGTTTAATTTATTAATCCAATTACCTGCTAAAATTACCATATTGAAATGGAAATTTTTAAGAGTAAGTATTTGATGAGCATGGAACAAGGTATTAAAATCTGTATCTCAAGAAAACAAGATTTTTTGTGATTATATCAGCTTTCTGTCTTATCAGTCCTCTACATTCTCTTCTAAAACACCATATGGCAATTTCATGGTGATACTCATGAAATGTTCATGAAATGCACAGTTCTTGTGATATGGAAGGTGGAGATGGTAGGAAGGTAAAGCATTACTGATGTGTGGTTTCATTCCCTTGTACAGTTACTTCTGAGTTGTCTCACAGTATGCAAACATTTTGCCTTGCACTAATTTGTATTTTTGAAAAATATTTTTTATTATATGATATAAAATTTCATCAGTGTATCTTTATGCTTGCAACATTGAGAAAACAAGGATGCCTTCACAGTGGTATACAACAGAAATATTGATCTAGAACCCATGAAAATCATTATTTAATCCCCTGCTTCACTGTATGATATCTTACTGCCTAATTGCAGGAATGAGAGATGTACAGAGAAAAGAGACACAGTATTATTGTATCTTAGACTAGAAAAGGAGCAGCAGTTACTTCTGTAACTGTCTTTAATGGCAATGTCTTTCCTGCACTTATCTTAAGGACACGCTGGAGTAGGACAATCTTGGGTTATGAAAGATTCAGCATTACAAATTAATACAGTAAAGCTGCTAGGAAGAATCTTTGTTGTTTAATATAACTGCAACAATGAATGTTGGGTTTTATTTCTGAGGAATTTTATTCCATTTTATTTACTTAAAATCACATATTTACAATGTTTTTGTGACTACATAAAATTTAATAGTAAAACTGATTTTGAGGTTATGACAAACAGTAATTATGTGCTTCTGTCCATAAGAGCTATAGTACCCACAGTATTCAAAACCAACATGATATTCTTCTAACTAAACTACCCAATACATTGGGAGAAAGCAACAGAGAGCTCTGTAATGGAACATGTGTGCCTTTGAGGATCCAGCATTAATCTGGTAAATTCATGGCTAAGCCGAGTAATAAGGGAGGTATCTGAGCTCAAAAGGTCGTAAGAAAACAAATAAGAAAGATAAAGCTCCTGTCCAAATTCCCCAAGTTTCAACTAAATTAGTCTTGAAGATAATATATTCTTACCTATTTCATGAAAAATATTAGACAGGTGCAAGGCCTGGGAGTGTTTCACTCAAGGCTGAAAATCAAGTGGAGTTCAAAACATTATTTGGACTGCTGCCTATCCAGTCACAGTGCATATATAAATTAGCCCGTTCAGTGCTAATTTGGAACTAACTGCAGTATGTGCTGGTTTTTGCTGGTTACTTAAGGGAACACAGGGATGAAAGATTTTTACTATATTATAGGTAGCAGACTTGTGAATGATGTGGTTACTGGCCCAGGAGACACATGAGGATGCCACATATAATTGGATTTCTGTAAATATGCTATTGATAGATTAATTTGTTAATTCAATAGAGATCTATTCTAGGTCTGTAGAAACAGTTTTTGGAGGATGTGTAATTTGCATTTTTCACTATACTAGGTATAGAGGAGGTACATTTTTCTTCACAGGTAGTAAGTTAAACTTGTAGAAGAAAAGATAAGCAAAAAATATTTGTGAGACTTCTGTGGCTGGATGGTATACCTTCAGGAGTTCAGAAATGCAAAAGTGAAGTGACAAAGTTTCTGCTAAAAGGTGGAGTCAGCGGTAAAGCTGATATAGAGGACAGACAGGCAACAAATAAGTGGAGGCAAGGACAGGTGGCCTGGGAAGAATACAAGGATGTTGTCCGGGAAGCTATGGTTCAGGTTAGGAAGCTAAGGCACACTTAGAATTAAAATCGGCTAGGGATGTTAAAGATAACAGGAAGGGATTCTATAGGTACATTGCAAATAAAAGACAGACTAGGGACAGCGTGGGCCCCCTCTGGAAGCTATTGAGAGAACTGGCTACCCTGGATTTGGAGAAGGCTGAGGTTCTTAATGACTTCTTGGCCTCGGTCTTCACTGGCAACTGCTCTGACCACACCACCGAAGTCTTGGAAGGGAGACACAGGGACTGTGAGAATGAACACATTGGGCCCACCATAGGAGAGGATCTGGTCTGAGATCATCTTAAGAACCTGAATGTGCACAAGTCCATGGGACCTGATGAAATCCATCCATGGGTCCTGAAGGAGCTGGCAAATGAAGTTGCTAAGCCACTGTCCATCGTATTTGAAAAATCACAGGATTCAGGTGAAGTTCCAGATGACTGGAAAAAGGGAAATATTGCCCCCATTTTCAAGAAAAGGAAAAAGGCTTTCTATGGTGGGGCTATTTAACTGATGAACAGGTAGAGAGCAGTTGCTGTCATCTGCCTGGACTTGTGCAAAGCGTTCGACACTGTGCCACACAACATCCTTGTCTCTAAGTTGGTATCAATTTGATAGGTGGGCCACTTGGTGGATAAAGAACTGGATGGATGGCCACATGCAAAGAGTTGTGCTCAAAGGCTCATTGTCCAGATGGAGACCAGTAATGAGTGGTGCCCCTCAGGGATTGGTGTTGGGACCGGTCTTGTTCAACACCTTTGTTAGAGACATGGACAGTGGGATTGAGTACGCCCTCAGCAAGTTTGCTGATGACACCAAGCTGTGTGGTTCAATTGATACGTTGGAGGGAAGGGGTGCATCCAGAGGGACCTTGACACGCTTGTGAGGTGGGCTGATGCCAACCTGATGAAGTTTAACCATGCCAAGTGCAAGG
>JASSUY010044403.1:0-18959 GCA_032466535.1 Forpus xanthops
CCCCAGCATCTTTATAGGCCCCCTTCAGATACTGGAAGGCTGCTATGAGGTCTCCACGCAGCCTTCTCTTCTCCAGGTTGAACAGCCATAACTTTCTCAGCCTGTCTTCATGCAGGAGGTGCTCCAGTCCCCTGATCATCCTCGTGGCCTCCTCTGGACTTGTTTCAACAGTTGCATATCCTTTTTATATTGAGGACACCAGAACTGCTGATCGCAAGCATCTATCTGGATTAGTTCTTCTCACTATTTAGCAGGACAGAATACATCAACCTGTATCACCAGTTTCACTCCTGAGAGTTTCTAGGGAATGAGAAACGCTATATTTTCTGTTACCTCATCATGCTACAAAATCACGAATGAGTCAACCCTTTCACCAAGAAGCATAACACTGCTACTGTTGTGTTCAGCACACAGATAAAACAGAGTGATCTGAAGAGAAAATTTACCTGGAAGTAAAATAACAAGTCATTTACTTTTTTAGTTATAATTTTTTTTTCTGACAACCATGTATATATGACATTTCTTTCAGTGATCTGGCACAGCATGGAGTTTTGTAAAAGCTGATAGTAGTAAAGCAGGGACCTGGGTCACTATCCTATTTCACTTTCTAGTGTGAAGCTGATTGTGAAGGTAGAAAATCAATATACAATAAAGGTGGTGCATGCTGAAACTAAATTGAAATGATTGATTTTTTATTTTTCTTTCCCCAGGTTCATTAGATTCTCCCTAAAATCTTTGTTTCTGGTTGTGGAGAAATATTTACTCTTTAAGTTCATGGTGTAGTTCATTTGTTTGTGTGTTTTTTTTAGTAAGTGAGTGAGCCATTACCTTGTGCAGGAAACAAATGCTGAAAATCACTGTATTTCAGAAGCATTCCCATAAGTTCCTGTAAACACAGAGTACTTAAAGGGATTAATATCCTCTCTAATCCATGAACATCTCTAGTTGTCATAAATCCCCCTTTAACTCCTAGAAAGTAAATAATGCAGTGCATTAGTGCAGTGTCATTTGCCACCAGGAGACTTTGCGTATCATTCTGGCTTGAGACAGAGCTGGGCTGTGGTTTATTATGAGCTTAATTGCAGGATTACAAAAGAACCATATTCATATTATAGCACCATGCCTTGCTCAGACACTTCTCACCCGCTCTATGCCGGTATATATGTGTGCTAAGAACAAGTTTCTGAATAAATTATGTTTTGTGTTCACACCCCGGGTCAGACTGCAGGAAAATCACCAACTCTGCTGCAGGATAATTCAAAGAAAAGTATGGCTGATCTCCAGGGGACTAACATCTAACTTCTTCCCATGATTCAAGAATCTAATGATTGGCAATACAAACATCTTGCTATATGCACAAAGTACACAATTCCTTTCTGCTATCTTGCTTTTAACCTGTGTTTATGTATCAACTGTGGTGAATAAATGATTTGAAGTGCCTACACATTTATACTTAAAGAAAACAAGGCCTTTAGTGGACCTGAGTTATGTTGGTAAAAATAAACTATTGTTATTAATTCTGCATAGATATTCAATCCTCAAAAACCTGGCTCTTTGAAAGTAATAGAAAAAACCCTGGCTGGTCACAAAACACTCCTCAGCAGGTATTTGCCTTGTACAATTCAGTCCTATGTTCAGTGACTTTTGTTATGAGGCTTCTATAAATTCCCCATGTTCATGTTTTACTTTCTAATTAATTTCACCATCTGGAAGTGTTTCCTTCTATTCATTGCATGTAGTCCTCTCTTAATGCTATCCCATTACTGATAATCACATTTCTGAGGCTAACCACCTCCAACCTCAATTTCTTGAGAAACTGCGGAGTGTGATGACCAAGCAAAACAATGACTGCACTCAGGAACAGCAATGCTCACATCCCCCAGTCTGTCCTAATACAGATTTCCCTTATGTTTTTCCCACTGGATTTGATAAAGTAGTTTTCTTTTTCATATGCTTAGTTTTTCATTCCTCCTCTTTTTATACATTCTCAGGCTGAAAAGACTTTTCTCTCCCACTGACCTCACAGTAATTATTTTCTTAATTTAATAAGCTACAAACTGTGTTAATTCTGACCTTCACATTCTGTAAGCAAGTCATAACCTTTTTACAGTTAAAAACTGATAATAAATCCCTGTGCCTAATTTTTCATGTGTAGGTCACAGTACTATTATAACTTAAAATTCAAATAATCTCCATTTCAATAGTCGCTGACACTTCTATTTAAATCTATACATGACCTTTGTATCTTACTAATTTAAGATTTATGCTTGACAAAAGTTTCCAATGGATTATGTATTGAGTGTTTACCCTACAGCAATAGACATTAAAGTCTGAAATGTCAAATTGTGAAACACTCATTTAACATTTTAGGGCTTTTTTTTTTTTTCTCCTCAGAAAAAGCCTTTTCCCTGAGATTAAAAACTTCCAAGGAACACCTCAGTGCTGTCTCTACCAATTCTCCGTCCTTTTTCCTCACTTTTCAATGGCGAGAGGAAAGATGACAAAAGTAGAAGAATTATGGGAGAAAAATGCATACCATGAGTCATCCTTCTCCTTACCACCATAAAAAAATCATTAAAATTATACTTTCATAAGGAAAGCAGATTATATCTTAATGAATTGATGGCTACTACCTTTCCCAATTTCTATACCAGAACATCTTTTAAAATTGCAAGCATTCTTTGTGAAAAAGTTACTGGCTTTCAACCTGCTTTATTAATAGTGTTTTCTCAAAGTAGACATGCTTATAGATGAACACATGGAGGCAACTGGAGTTGAAAAGTCATAACTTATCCCAGTTTTCTGACCAGAACGAATTTTAATTTTAAAATACTCTCTGCTTTCTTCTTTTTTAATGGTTTTTTCTAACAACAAACAAGATGTCTTCATCTGCTTGATCAAAGAATTAATGAGAAAGAGATCAAAGAGAAAATATCACATCAGTGCTATGTTTTAGGTCAGTCTCAGTTCTGCTCTGATGAGCATCTCTGTACGCGGCACAGGGCACATTCACCCCCTGGTCTGCTGCAGCCTTGATAATCTCCTCACAGTTCAGGTACAGCTAACAAGGCTGTCAAAACCAGTGTGAGAACAGATGCTTTTAAATCAAAAGTCAAACATTTTTCATTTCTGAAGCAGAAAAATATGTGCACAAAATTCTGTAAGAGGAATATCATAGAATCATAGAATCATAGTTAGGATTGGAAAGGACCTTAAGTTCATCTAGTTCCAGCTCACCACATCACTCAAAGCTCTGTTCAACCCAGCCTTGAACATAGTCAGCAATGGAGCATTCTCAGCTTCCCTGGGCAACCCATTCCAGTGCCTCACCACCTTTACCATAATGAATTTCTTCCTTATATCCAATCTAAACTTCCGCTGTTTAAGTTTGAACCTGTTACCCTTATCCTATCACTACAGTCCCTAATGAAGAGTCTCTTCCCAGCATCTCTATAGGCCCTCTTCAGATACTGGAAGGCTGCTATGAGGTCTCAACACAGCCTTCTCTTCTCCAGGATGAACAGCCGCAACTTTCTCAGCCTATCTTCATGCAGGAGGTGCTCCAGTCCCCTGATCATCCTCGTGGCTCTCCTCTGGACTTGTTTCAACAGTTCCATGTCCTTTTTATGTTGAGGACACCAGAACTGCACACAATACTCCAAGTGAGGTCTCACGTGAGCAGAGGAGAGGGGCAGGATCACCTCCTTCGACCTGCTGGTCACACTCCTTTTGATGTAGCCCAGGATACGGTTGACTTTCTGGGCTGTGAGAGCACTGTGCAGCTGGCTCATGCTCATTTTTTGCATCAACCAACACCCTCAAGTCCTTCTCCTCAGGGATGCTCTGAATCTCTTCTCTGCCCAACCTGTAGCTGCGCCTGGGATTGCTCTGATCCAGGTGTAGGACCTTGCTCTTGGCATGGTCATCCTCTTACAAACACTTGTAAGTTCCCTGACACTTAACTGGAGACAAGACATTACTTGGAAAATTTCATTAGCTGTTACCTATGTGACCTAATGATACCTTTACAAAGGAGAATCATATTGTAAACTCTTACTTCCCTCTGCCTGTGTATTTGAAAACAGTACATAACTTTCCTTATAGCACCAGTGTGGGAAGCAAACGTTTTCCACTGCTAGCTGTCCTGCAGGCTGGCTGTGTTACTGCAGGTAAAGATGATAATGGTCCATTTGCCTCCATGGTACAAAGTCTGTTTCTCTGAATTCAAAATGTATGTTTATATTACTATGGTTTTCTGAATTGTCAGAATCTCACTGGAGACTGTTTTTAACTGAGGGTCCTTTTTCTTCTTGTCACACATGCAAACTACAATGTATTACCTTGGAGGCTTTGCACTGGTGTGTGTGTGATAGTTCACTGAACTGGGCTTCTCCAGTAATGTATCTGAGTCAATCATCAGTTGTCATCTGAGATTGTTGTGCAAACAGGGACTTGTTTCCTTGGTCAGTTCCAGAAGAAAACTTTAGAGCCACCAGCTTATAGCTTAGCAATCATCTTCTCAAGTTGGAATATCCTTTAATGGGAGCCGCTCCTGCTTCTGCACTCTACATGACCAGTATAAAGTTTAGAGAGGAACTTTGCTCCTATTACTTGAAGCTCCAAACAGGGATGTTAATGTCTGCCTACTCCTAGGGATGGCTGTGATGTGCAGCTAATTATCATTTGTAAAATATTTTCCAGTCCCCAGAAGGAAAGGCCTTGATGCTTCCCAGCAGAGAGCTATTGGCCCATGCTGGGACGCAGCTGGCAGGATGCTCCGCTCCATCGAGATTTCTTCACGGTTATTTTAAGATAATTATCTGATCTGATACCTTGTGTGCTTCGTAATTCTTATCTAACATGGACAATTTGCAACTGCACAGACTTGTGTGCATGCATGGCTCTAATTGAAGCACATCCAGAGGGCAAACTGCTGAAGCTGCAGTGACTGCAGCTGTGCTGCTACCATCACAAAATGAACAGTAGTAACAAAATCCTCCTAAAAAGCATGCCACTTCTCTGCCTAGGTGCAAGAATGGCACAACCATGATCCAGACAAGGGAAGAAGAAGCTGTTACTTTGTATCTTCTCTAATATATGATTTTGGATATACAAATGTGTAGACAGTAGACAAACTGCATGGTTTTCCCTGGGGAAGGCAGTCACTTCACTCCTGGCGACACACTGCTGTGAAGCATGAGACACAATTCAGCTGAAATTTAGAAGCAGCTGTTGTATCAGGGCTTGTTTAAAGCTGATTTTTGTCGAGGAAGTCATAATTTGAAATAAATCTTGTCCATTAAATACACACACTTGAGTAGTTACGTAATGCAGCGTAGGGTTTGTTAACCTAGAAAAGCATGGGGTGTTCAAAAGCTTAATCTGGATAAAAAAAATAAATATGTGATTTAAGATGGTGCATCTATGCATCTGAAAAATAACTTTTTTTTTTTTTTTCTAGTTCAAGCTTTAGCATCTTAGAAACTTATTTTTCACTGTTGGGCACTATTAAAAAAAAAACAAACACAAACTAAAAAAAACCCTGACGACTTTCAGTATTTCAGACTGCACTCCTCAGAATAGAATAATAAGAGAATGTTTGCTTTTAAAATACAGGGACCATTTTTTACATGTTTTTTAATTTGCATTTTTAGAACCATCTGTCCTGTGCATGAAGACATAATTTTCAGCGTAATGCTAGCTAAGCTCAGACACAATGAATGAACCAAAATCAGTCCAAAAATGAAGACCAGAAATCTATGGTATTCATTTCAGTAAAGGAGAAAAGTTTAGGTATTAACAGCATCTCTGGACATAAATTAAAATAAATACCTGAAAGCCCCTAGTTTGATGTACTATTACAAGTTCTTGCTTGGAACAACCCTCTGCAATAACTGGAAACTGATTGTTGCTTCTGGGAGAGCTTCAGAGGTTTTTAGCTTAGCAATTAGTATTGTCAAACTTATCCATCGAAAATTGATTCAGAGGCAAAAAGCAAAAAACCCTAAAAAACAGTGTTTACTAATATTGCTTTGAGTTTTAAGTTGTTGTTCACATGCTCTTGACAGAAGGAGTGAAATACTTGATTTTAATCAAAAGAGGGTCTGATATTTATGCACTTTTAGCAACCCAGACTTTGCGGCACAAACTCTCAGACCCATGGCATTAATCCAGCCAGATAACACAAATCTGGATTAAAAGGCTATTTCACATCCCTTGCACTGAAGCTGTTCCGCAGTTACTATTCATGTTACATCAGGGTCAATCAGAGTGTCTCCCACTCATCTCACCACACTGGGTGGTCAGGGCTATATTTTATGTTGAACAAAGCAAATTCAAGTGACACGCCTGAGATCACAAGAGAAGTCTGTTGCAGTGGAGGAATTTAATACAGAACTCCCAAATTCCCTTCCAAGTTTCTTTTTGGTTGGATTCCCCATCCCCCTGAAGCTACCTCTCATTAGTTGCCGCAACTTATTGTCTCACACAATACTCTTGTGATTGTGTACTCCAGCAAAGTGTGAATATTATCTGACAGATTGCTTATGATCACTGCATATAAGCAGAGCCCAGAAGGCTCACTTCTATTTTCATCTGTATTACCACTGCCTCTGATCCATGACAAGGTTACTTGAGTCAATGAAAACCCTGGCTACTTGTCTCCAGTAATTAAGCAGTAAAACTTTCAAATGTGCACCCCAAATTGGGAGGTCACTGTGATGATTGTCTGTGTAATAACCTTTGTAGGAAGAAAACAGTAGGTCCTAAAGGCCTTTTTAATCTATCCAAAAAAGTCTAATGAGACCTTGGCATATCTGAATGAGAAGCAAGACAAAGACTTTTTGAGTCATGAAACTGAGTAGCCATTTGTAGAAATTGCCAAGTTAAGTGATAAGATGCTGCAGTTCTGGAGATCCTTTGTCTGAAGACCTGGTATATTTCCAAGCAATATTACTTTAAATACAGGCTGGTTACGGGGTTCAGTTCAGGAACAACTCCATTTAATTGTCATGTCACTTGAATAATGCCTGTTGCATTGCCCAAGAAAATAGAAAAGATACAAATCAATAGGTTCGTGAAATCTACTGGGTTAGAATAACATATTCCAGTAACATATTGTCTTTCAAAATAAAGTCTGCTTATCTTTGAAATCTTATGACAGATTTTTGTAGTTTCAATATAATAAATCTGTTGCCTTTAGACACTGAGAGTAAAGAGCAGCTTCTTCAAAAAGAATTCCAAAGGGATGGAATTGGATAAGTGTCCAGCTGATATTAGCCAGGAACTGGAGGACAGGCCTCTTAGAATTACGAAATGTGTCATCTTTTTGTAAAAAGGTCTGAATTGACCTAACAAGCCCCAGTGCGTAGAGGGTGCATGGTCACTCAAAACTATCTCAATAGTTTGTAACTTTTGAATTAAAGTATTTTAGGTGAAGAAAGAAAAGATCTTTCACTTAGGAATGCCCTCCCCTGTGGCAGTGGCTCTGCATGATTTCTACTCTTTACTACCAAATAAGGCACTGAGGCATGGTCTTCGAGGACATTAGCGACTGCTTTAGCTTTGATCATGGCCAACCACCACATCTGAAGAATCTGACCCTATAAACCAGCATACTAGTGGGATGTTGTTACTCCAGAGGAGTAAAAATCAGTTATTGTAGAAATTCTTCTCTAAGAAGATGACTCAAGCTATCATTTACCTTTGACTGAGAGACGAAAGAATGAGGAATTAATTTCCCTAACTATGATTTTGGTTTGATCCAGCACTTCTTCCCCAGTAACAACTGAACCCGATGGTTTAATTCGTAAATAGTACATTTGGAAGTCTAGCTTTGGGTTGGTTTAAAACCTTCTAAAGGAAGCCTGAACTATCGTGTAGTTAAGACCCTTTAAATCATCTTTGTCATTGCTAATGGAAGCCAGGACAAAGAGCTATATATAGTTGCACGATCAAAAAATCTATCTGTCTTTGGGCCACCAGTGAGGGAACCACAGCATAATCTATCAAATCTTTGTTGAGAAAGGGATATTTCTGACATTCGTAAACATTTCTATGTTCTGGTTTTGGTATGTTTTGGTTTTTTTTTCATGTTGGGACTATTTGCAATGGCTGACAAATTTACACCATGCAGACTTTGGCATAGGGTTTTACTTTTGCTTCAGATGTTTCTCTTTGTTTAACGCATGGGCTCTAAAGAAAAACATGATATCCTTTGATGAAGGGCTTCTTGGAATAACAGTTGTGACTGGTATAATATGAGTTGCTACTATTGATCCCAACAAGCTGTAATATTTCTATGAAGTGCAAAATGAGTAGGATCAATGGAATCATATTTCCTCTGAACTGTAAAGTGACAGTGTTTTCCTCTCATCAAATCATCAATTGTCAGGGATTTGTTTGTTTCATGGCAGATTTTTTTTTTCTTTGAATAATCCCTATATAATGTCTTTTCAAGACACTCACTGTTCTAAAGTCTTCTCTAAGCATTTAATATAGAAAGTCTGTGTACTGGGAAGTATGTGATTTTTACTCATAGATCTCCTCAAAGAATTTCAAATAATTTTCTATCAGGAAAGTGAATGATTCATAACGGTTCGGTCAGAGACTTGCTTTATTTTTATAAACAAGCAGAAAGAAATTACTCAGAAGTACTGGACCACACTTGAGAAGTGGTGAACAGGCAAGAATCATTTAAAGAAGAAAATGGACGTGTAGAAATAGAGTTGGCAGAAAGGCAGGTTCAATTAGTAAAGATAGCACTTGAGTTGTGTTCACTGGAAAAACTGGTGAACAATTATTTCTGTGATTACTTAATCTTTTCATTTAATAGTTTGAAGGCATCATCTTTCACTGTTAATGGTTTTTGTCATTCTTAGCTATTTGCCACTCAGAGATATGACACTTGTTATAAGTAGTCCAACATACCATGAAATGCTGGCTAACGGGAAAAGACGTCTTCTGAGAGTAATATGGGAATTCAACAGCTCCTGGTGAAGAACTAACATAATTGATCACCTTTTAAGACAGCTGAAGGTCTCAATCAGGCACCTGTTATTTTGGAAATTATCGTTAAGCATTAACAGGGCAAATCTGCAGCTTTTAAAGTTCATTTTCAAGCTTTTATTCGTTGTTAATATTCATTGTCAGTAACTCATGAATATCAAGAAACTCTGAAAGGATCATATCTTCAGTCTCTTAAGTTCCTTCTTCCAAAGCTCAGAGAACACCCCCATGAGAATGCCTTAATTGAATTAAGGATGGGGAAGGTTGTTTCAGATGGGCTTTCATCCTATCTGTAGAAATATTTGAGAAGAATGGGACTAAAAATATCACAGACACATGCATATACTAAAAGAAAAAAGAAGCAGCATCTTCTTATGAAATCAAACTCTGACAAAAAAATCTAGTGAAACATTAAGTTCTATGTTCTGAATTATTTCATTAAAAATTTGTACTAGGAAATAAAATTTAAATATATAAATTAAGTAATTTTAAACCCAAAATGCTCTAACTGAGAAATATCTGAATGGAATTATGAATTTCTGCTAGAGTTTACATAGATCAGATTTTGTGAGGATTGCCAAGCCTTTTGACAATGATTTAGCTGCTTAGTAACTTTTTTTAAGGGCAAATAGGGAACTGAAAACCAGGATTTTTTAAAGGGCAATAGTCATTGAAGGAAATTCCTAGCCTGATATAAATAATAATCAGCCAGCACAGAAACAAGTAAGAGAACAGCTCTGGTGGGACAAGAAGAAATAGTATAACATAAAGCAGATGGGTTGAAGATGATGTGCAGTCTGTGATGAGTTATTCTACAAAGAAGTCAAAAGAGTTACACAAAAAAGTGCTAAAGAATGTAGGTCTGGAAGATACAAGATGTATTTAAAGAAGAAGGAAGCCATTTAACAAAGGAAAAAAAAAAAACAAAACAAAAACAAACCCACAACCTAACAAATAAACGGTTTAAAGGCAGAAAAATCTGTAAACTCAGATTTGTTTTGCAAAATGCAGCAAATTCAGAAGACTCTCAGAAATGACTGACCTGACTTTAACTATGCATGTAAATAAAATAATTTGGATGCCTGCAAAGGAGGAGTCCCCAGGGCATGAGAAGGGTCACACTATGTCATTTAGGATGTGTAATAGCCTTGTTAATATACAAAGCCACAGGAGTTGAGACATTTCGGTAGCACTGGAGTGACTGCTTACAGACGCAGCTCTAGGCTCATGCAAAGCAAGTAGTGGCCTGCTGCAACAGGCAGCTACAGACAGCTGAAGCAGCAAAATGGCAGTTCCTCTGACTGTATACATTAAAACCCTAAAGCCCAGGTGAGAGGTTATAGGGGAAGAATTGATGATAGCTTCCCCTTCTGAGGAAGAAGCAAAGAAAAATACAAGCAATCTTCCTTTGAAATACAAGTGGCCATCTTCATCCCTGGACAGCAACAGCAAGCCTCTCCAGTGTCTCTCTCCTATCCTGTGGCAGGAGCATTCCAATCCTAGCTCTTCATGCTCCACAATGTGGGTTTTGCCTATGTTATGAGAAACACTGATACAGGACCTCCTGAGTGTTTAATTTTAAAGCTACTTCCTGCACCATTTCTGCTTCCACAGTTGAATCTAACCTCCCTCTCTCAAGGCCAGTCCACCCCTGCTCAGACAACGATGACAGGGCAGTCCCAAAGCTCAATGGGGTATAGCTACTCAGTCTACATGGTACACTTGAGTATTCACCTCCTGAACCTGAAGTTTCCCTGTTGCAGGTATAACGGTTTATTTAACTGAGAGAGACTGAGAGAGTGACTGTGCAGCATCTCAGCTGGAGCTGGCTGTGCTGCTGCTGCCTTAAGCTCCCTCTGGTCTCCTCTACTGTCATTTCCAGAATCAGTGGAGACAGGGGTGAATTAGTCCTGTGTGTCTCTGCTGTTGTAAATATGTCATTAGAGAAGGATACAGTCTTGAATAAAGGCTTTGATTCAGATAATCCATCATTGTCTTGACTGGGGTGTTTTTTTTTTTGTTTGTTGGGTTTTTTTGGGTTTTTTTTTTGTGATTTTTCACAGGGGTTTAAGGGAGATTTTTTTGAATTAAGTCCTAGTGCAGAAACAGAAATCAAAACTATTTTGTGCACATGCATACAGCAAAGTGTCATAACCTCACTTCGTATTCCGTATTGCATGCGTCTTCCTAAAGACACGCTACTGACAGAAAAGGAAGCTGAGATAGAAGTGCTGGTAATGCTAATGAAGTGACACTGAGGATGAAATTAGGAAAGTAGGACCAGGTAGTTATTTTGTTTCAGTTTTGTTAGAGACCTCTGAAGTGATAGGCAATACTGATAGGCAATACAAATTGTGGTTTAAGGCCCTCATGCAGTTTTGCTCACTCACTCCCCCCTTTCTTCCCAGTCCCTGGGGGATGAGGAGCATAGAAAGAATGCAACTCCCACAGGTTGAGATAAGAACAGTTTAGTAACTAAGGTACAAAACAAATCACTGCTGCTACCACCAATAATAATAATGACAAGAGAAATAGGAGGTAGAAGAACAAAATCACTCAAACCACGACACCACCGATACCCAATCTGACCACAGAGTGCACCCCCACACCCTCCATCTCTGCCCTCTGCTTTATTTTTGTTTTTTTTTTTTTCATATCCTGGGCATGACGTGCTGTGGTATGGAATACCTCTTTGGTCAGTTTGGGTCAGATGTCCTGCCTTTACTTCCCCCTGGTCTCCTCCCTGCTTCCCCTCCTTCCTGGCACAGCATGAGGCTCAGAAAGTCCTTGGTCAGACCAAAACATTACCAAGCAGTAACTGAAAACACTGGAGTTATCAGCGCAGTTCCCAGGCCCAAAATCAAAAATACAGCACTGCACCAGCTACCAACAAGGAGAAAAATTACTGCTGCTGCTGAACCCAGGACACCAATTTATGTTAGATGGTATCGGTTTACACCAGGTGGCAGATTGGCCTTATCCTTATCGCAGGGAATGCCCTGCTTTGGCTGTTTTGTTAATTTGCTTTTTTGTTTGGCTACAGCCTTTGTCAGCTTCAGAGAGTACATGGAATGGGAAAGCAGAAAATAGGACAATAAAGGAACAATGACCCCCATAACTTGCTGGTTGCCTCTCATACTCTTAGGAGATAGTCAGTGTAGTTCATTGCCCACTTTGCTTGACATTCACCGCTGCTGCCTGCTTCTAATGTTCAATGCTGAGCTCTTTTTTGGCAGCATAAAAAGTTGAGGGTTTCCCTTTCATTTCTCATGTACCCCACTTAATTCTCAGAATAAACCTCTCCTTCCTGACTTTTATATTTTCAAGGGTTTCAAGGAGTTCTGTACGACAACAGGTTTACAAGCCTTATTGCTTTTAAGGATTCATTGGGGAGGAGAGGAGGAAAGGAAAAGGATGAGCAAAGTGCAAGTGAAGTTTTGCAGACAAGAATATAGCTATAAAATGTGGGCATGCAGATTTTGCCTTTTTGTGTATGCTAGAAAATATGAAGTCAGGAATGGATATTGCTTTTAAAAAAACAGATACTCCAGTTTTCTCTAAGTATTTATGTGGGTGTATTACTATTTCCTTTTATATTACCTTTTATATCTGGAAGGCTCATAAGGTGCTTTATGTACTTACTCAAAGGCTGCATGAGGAATATTTTACTCATCACTGAAATGCAGCTACTTCTGGTGCAAGAGATGTGGCCATTGTTTCATAGTTCACAGTGAAGCAATGATAAAGCTCAAGATAAGAAGTGAAAAGGAATAGTCCCTAAGCAGTGACAATTCATATTACTGTAGGGCTATTGATACCTGTGTCGATTTATGCTTGATTATATTTACCCACTGAATGTGGTTGAATATATATGACAAGGTAATGTAAGAAGGTTGAAGTTACTGGGCAGACCATTTGACATGCTGGTTAGAAGGAGGGAAACTAAGCCAGGCTCTCGCATTACACCTTTGTGTATTTTAGAAAATTGAGAATTTGAAATTTGTAATATTGGTGCCCTGGAGAATCCAGAGCCCATTACAGCCCTATACTGTCAAGAGATGCCTGCTAAAGTTTCATTCAGAAGAAGCATAGTACCCTTTTTGCACCAGGAAAGGTAAGGGGATTTAATAGTACTCAGATGGTCATTGTAATTCCCACAGAGGAGCCCTATTTCTCTCCCAACCAACATCACTCCTCACGTGTGTGCTGCAGAACTTCAGATAATCACAGAGCTGGAGGTTTTTCCAAGGATCACTCTGTTGAAAGCAGGTTAGCTCCTAAAACAATCCTGAAAGGTGTTAAACTAATCTATTCCTGAAGATTCCCAAGCACTGAGGATTTCTCCCCTGCTTTCTTTGGCAATCAGTTCAATCACTATGTAATGCAGGTATCTACAGGAAAATGAAACTTGGAGACCATGTTTGGCACCAGCCCCCCAGTGCAGGAAAAATTAACTTGTAAACAGCAAAGTTCATATACCTTGGCTTCTTCTGGCTTCAACAATCCTGGCTTTCTGTAGCACTGACTTCCTGAGGGCATCACCTCACTAAATTCTCCCCATCTAAATTCTGGGCATTCTCAGGAGCATGTGGTAACATTTTATAATTCATAATGTGGATTTATCTCTACTCTCCTGTTTAATTTAACCTTTTGAAATAAACATAAAGGAAAACATTGATGTGCCTGGAAGAGAACATTATTAAGAGATACTGTGTGTAATTGACTCAGTGGGATCTTTCAAGCACTTTGGAAAGAAAAAAAAGGAAGAGATATTGGGCACTAAAAGCTCTCAGGGATATAAACTTTATGTGACAATAATCCAGCCAAGCACCTAAGATTAGCACTTACAGCAGGTATTTTGAAAATAAATATATATATATTTAGATATACTAAATTACTTTGAAACTTGTAACTATTATTTGGACACTACTCTTTTTCCATTTTGAAGATGCAGGAATCTCACCTGTGGCAGTGTACACTGGAGTAACTCAGGGAAGGCAGTGTTCATAGTGGAAGAATAAGCATAAAATTAAGCTCTGCTATTTCTTTTAATTCAAGGGCCAAATCCTGAGGTGGCATAAATGAGGGTATTTTCCTGTAATTTGAAGATTATGAAGGATTTACATCACAACGAAGAAAAGTAATGTAACTCCTGATTCATAGAGATTCCACAGAGCGGTATCAATTTTACACCTTCAAAAGACAGAGCTCAGATAGATAAATTTTTCTTTTGTCTATATAGAAAAAGCTCTGCAAATAAATGATATCTGTCAATGTAAATGAGGAATTATTTTGGTAAAGGGTCATAAGTTGCTCTTTGATGTAAATCAGAGTAGGGCTTAACCCCTTTAGACAGCTTTAAAAATAAACGAGCAACCTTTCATCTAAAGCTGCACAGCAAATCCCCTTCTTTAATTTTTCAGTCTCCTCTTCTAAAGAGAAAAAGCAGGAGCATTAATGAGCTATTCAAATATTCAAACCTTGCCAAAGGAGACAGGGTCCTTCAGTTATCATAAGCTCAACATGATAAATCCTTTTTAATTAGTGTATATGCAAACATTTCATAAAGCAGCCATGAAATGGAGACCCTACAATGCAAATGTAAAAAGGAAATATAGTATGAGCAAGAGCAACTGGAGCTCAAAATATGCGTGCTCTGGTTTCCAGAGAGCACAGAAAGCATGCTTATTAATTGTTTAAGTCAGTCATTAATAAGCTTTCAGCTATGCACAATCTGTTCCCCTCTACTTTATACAATGTCTGAGCAGTAATACACGATAGAAAGGGCATTTTCTGGTAACTGCTAATAGGCCAGCAAAATGAGAAAGCTAAAAGCAAGGAGTGTAATAAATGCATTTTATTCTCATTCCAAGTGGCAATTCTCAGCTACTCAGTTAAGAGATTGACTTTTGGGAGTTTTCTCCACAGGGGCGTTCTTTGCTCCCCTCTAAGGACATGTTAGTGCCTTTGGAACTGGTAGGTACTGAGGCAGTAGTCTGTCATTGGGTGGCTGGTTGCTGTCTCTGGATACGTGTATGTTTCTCATGCCAGCACTAAATGTACTGATACTCTTGAAACTTTTTGATTAATTGCTCTATCATTGACTTAGTTTCCCAATCACTGGAAGCAGCAATGACAAAACAGTGATTGAAAATCCAAAAACCAAACAAGGCTTAAACTGCTATTTCTTTATCTTAAAATATACCTTATCTATGCTTTTTAGGTGAAACTGACTGCTAATTTGGGGACTTTTGCAATCAAACTTTCCTGTATCATTGCTGTTAAGGTGAATCATTTGATGATAAGGAATGTCTCATAAAATAAAATAGTTCAGATAATAAAATTCTATGCAAAAGACAGTCATGAAAACAAGGTTCCTAATAAAATCATGAGCTGGCAATGTTGCAAAGCCTGCTTTGTGAGGAACAACCTGGCAAAAGAGATAGATTTTTCCTGTTGTCAATTGAAATAGTTCTTCTGCTTTTGCAGGATATACACATCTTAAACCATGTCCTCAGCTGGCATGTTAAATTCTGTAAGGATCATAAGAAGAGATGAGAATAGACTGCGGTGACTAGAAAGGTTTTTTTCTTTAAAATAGAATCCCCTCTTGAGCAGTGAGACATCAGCTCAGTTGATCCAGCCTATCTCTCACTGAAGTTGAAAATCATCATTACATCTTTTTCCTAATAATTAATGTGCTTGGAAACTCTTGCTTCTCTCCCTGAGAAATCCATCTATATTGTAAAACTTCTACTATTTTACTCCAGTGGTGCCTTCTATAAGAGGTGGACAAAGCAGTTTACAACATTTAATTTTCTGAGCTTCAGTAATGTTCTTGCTGAGCTGTTACAGAGTATTTTGCTGTCAGGCCTGGATGAATATGTGAAATGAGATTTGGTGTGCTGTATTTCAAAATAGCATCCTTAGGATGCAATCAAATTCCTTTGGTGTCTTGCTCCCTGCCATCTGTTACATCATCACAGCACAGCAACACGTTTTAGCAGCCCTGAGTATGACAAGCTTGACTGACAAGGTCTGTGATCTTAGAGGCTGAGTTGAGGAAAGAGGTCTTTATAATTCTTCTCCACTGATGTGTTAGGAGAGCTAGATATGACTGAATATGTTTTCACAACTTTCTCTCCCTTATTCATCACTCTTTATCACCAAGATTGTGATGAAGTCAGTACATGACAGACACTAAACACTCTTGGATTTTTCCGTATAAAACAGCATTCTGTTTGAACACAGAAGAAAGCTGATATTTGCCAAACCCGAGAGTCCCCCCAGCCCCCAAAATTAGTGATATGAACTATTCTGGAGTTAAAAACATTCACATGCATTTGTACCCAACTTCAAATCACTCAAGAAAAAGCATGAGCAAAACCCCTCAAAGCAGGCAACTCATGGAAAACATTTCTGAAGAAGGGTGGCACATGGACTACTTTCTGCTGCAAGGTATAGTTAACTGTCTCAATAAAGTAAGCACTTCAAATCATGCTCTAAGCAAAACCTTCTTTAAAAAAAAAACAGAAAAAAAAAACAAAAAAAAACAAAGGCTGTTACACATAGGGCTTGCTTTCTAGGAGAGGAAGCACAAATATAGGCTGACCATCAGAGCCAGCTATGGTGAGGTGATTGTGAGTGTCAAGACCATGCCAGGAGAGGTAGCCAAAGCAAGGCACATGAGTGCCATATCTGGATACATGATTTTCTATTTACATCCATAGTCTGCTTTGCACACAGAGGTAAAAATGGAAAGAGCAAACTGAATCGTGGAGACAAGAAAGAAAAGAAGACATGACTGAAGGCAAGACGCGCTTATTAGATAGAGTGCAGAGAAAAGGAATTGGGAATATGGAAGGACAGGTTGCACATGGAGTCGTGAGCCAGTGTGAAAGGCTTTTCTGGTGCTGTTAAAATGAGGAACAAACAAGGAGTGTAGTTGAGTGTAGTTGAGAGGTTTACAGTGACACCATGGAGGCAAAGAAGTACTGGGTCTTTGGAGCCTTCAAAACTGCAGCGGAGAGCTAGGAGGTGAATCTTGGCAACAGGTACAGTGAGTATGAAGGAATGGTTCACGTCCTCCCACGTGACAGAGATGAAATAGAAGGAAATTTCAGATTATGTCAGTGAAAAAGTATGACAATAACAAAGTCTGATAGAGAGGGATATCTCAGCCACAGTTCTAGGAAACAGCATACATTTTAACTCACATTCAAAAAATTCATCTCTATCCCACTCAAGCTGGGTTTAAAAAAATAAAATAAAGGAGGTGAGGAGTGCTTTTTCCTGGAATCTAAATTCTTTGATATAATCTGTGTTAGCAGGGCATGGTATGGCTTATAATAAAAAGTATAACAGATCTGGCTTATTTAGTGAATTACATAGTGCTCCCACATCACTGCTTGCAATATAGAAAATTCATAAAGAGGGTGATTAGAGCTGCTGAACAGAAATCAGAGGAGATATAAGCTGCCCAGCTGTCATGCTACAGATACTTGACATATTGCTTCTCACAGATGGATTTGCCATTCTTTATTTGGAGACTCTAGAAACTCTAAATTCCCTATGAAAGAAATCAAGTTAGTTCATGTTTTGAAAACTGGATAAGAAATGTGGGTCTGTCCTCATTTATTCTAAGGTGCTTTTCCATGATGGCACTAAAGTGGGCCATAAAGCAAGCATAAATGCAATTTATGTCCATTACATGTAAAGAGGGATGAGTTCAAATGATAATCCAACCATGTATCATCACAAAGCAGACAGGTAAATGGAACCATAACGGTACCATGACTCTGTCCAAGGTGCTGAGACTTCACCATGTCGTAGACATCAGTAAGGGAAGATCGTTTGATAGTGTCTAGTTTGTTTTGTTTTTTTTTTTTATTTTTTTTTATTGCCTACCTTCCCATTGACTAAGAAACTTTTTTCCCTTTTTTTTTTTTTTTTTTGCCCCTTTCCTCTCTCTTCTGGCTTATGCTCTATTATATTCCTGCAGTAACACTTTAGATTAACAGCCCAGTTAATTAATATAGAATCCAAGTGGAAATGCTATAGAAACACTTGTGACAATCGCATTAGTAACAGAGGGGTTCATCAAAATTAATGTTATTACAGTAAATATCAAGAAAATTAACTATGATTGGCTCATTATTTTAAAATGTCCTCCCATCTGCATTTGGCTGTCATAGAGAGTTGTATGGAATAGATATGGTGATGATTCAGGACTTGGAACCAGAAAGCAAATACTAAGCAGAATGAGCTGTGATGAGTATTAGAGCAAGACTAAGCATGGCTCAGGCTCACTTCACTCTAAGGTAGTTAAATAAGTCTTGGAAACCTACTTTTTTTTTTTTTTAGGGACTTGTGTCCCTATACAACATATCCACAACATATCCAAGATTCTTTGGTATTATCATAATGGAAATTTTGCTTTATCAGTAAAAATTCAAAGAGATTCCAGTGTACGGAAAGTCTGTGTATGGTGCTGTAGTTGTATTATAAGACAACTCCTACATTAAACCAGCTTTGAAGCTGAATGCATGTGATGACAGTAGATAAGAAAGAAAGTCAAGATATAGAGTGATTATCAGACGGAGTGACTTGATAAATGCCAATTGGAAAAACCCTATGTTCAAGTGTTTATCCAGTATACTGTTAATCTGAAAATGCATTCCATTGCTGCCAAAGATATACAGAGAATTGTGAGAATGCACGTAGAAGAACGTGGATGTGAGCAATCCAGACAACTATCTGACATTTGTAAAGTAGTGAGCCGAAGGCTTTAGGACCATGTTTGGAGATTACTAGAGAACTTTTAAGTGCAGAAAGTTCTGAGAAAGTTGGCACAGACGATTGCAGAGTAGGATGTGTACAAAGGAACTGATAACTATGACCTTGGAACCATCTGCTGTTATTACTACAATCTTGGACTCACATACTGTAATAGT
>JASSUY010044408.1:0-14627 GCA_032466535.1 Forpus xanthops
ATTGCTTTGCACAGAATCTATTTACAGTAAAGATGGCCTAGAACTCCTGTAATCCTACTTTCTTCTTTTTTCCCTAGCAGGTTTCTCTACTCATCAAGACTTTTTATCTCCCACTTTGTGCCATCTAAACCAGATCTCTTTCTTCTTCCCCCAAGAGAGATCGTACCTTAATTTTTTAAACATACTATCTCATCAAAAAGCCCATCACAGCTGGTCAACTTCATTATGTAGCTCAGAGTGGCTTACTACATAATGGGAGTGGAATTTTTCTTAAAGTGCCAGCAATCCTAATAAAACCAATTGTGACTTTTATACCATATCCTTGCATTTTTCTTGAGTTTCACTCAGAATTTTTGAACATTAGTGACTTATTTTTTGCTAATCTCTGAATAAATAATAGATATTTTTCTGATGGTAGTATTTTTATGGGGTAGCAAGCCTTTATTTTAATATACAATAAAAACCATTCTGAATAAATAACAAAAGTAGCCTTATTTTATAGAAAACCCACTGAAACTCCACTGAGGATCTCAGGTATTATTCGTGATTCCATTCTTTAAGAGGGAATAAAAAAACACTCTATTTTAATAATAACATGTTTGTACTTCAGTGGCTTAATAAATGAAATCAAGCAGAAATTAAGTCAAGATTCAAGGTGCATGCATACAGAAAGTCCATAAATCTTAAAATAAAGAGGAGGTAATCTTTCAAAATACAGATGATGGAGGGAGAAGCTGAGTCATGAAAAGATAAGAAAGAGAGTCCATGGTCACCTCAAAAAGCAATAGAAGAGCCAAGCATTGAATGCAGCATAAAGCCCTATATCCATGGCTCTGTTCAGTATCTACTGATCTTTGATACTACTGAGTGGAGCACTGAAAGAACTAAGAATATGTAAATTATATATTTGGTCAAAACCATCCTGGATTTAATTCTACTGTCTTTATGTTGTCAAAATTACTCTGTGTCTTAGATTTCTCCATACACTGTTTCAAAATTATATTGATTATACATTGTAGGTAAAGAGCCAGAGAATATTGACAATGCAAAAATATCAGGATTTAAAGTTCGATAACAAGACTAAACCAAAACACTGTTCTTGTGACATGAAGTTCCACAAGATTCACCATAATAACTACAACAACTAGGAGGGTAAAACACTATTTCAGAGCAGAGACGTTCAGGTTCACTCTAAGATTCCATCAGGTGGAACATCCCAGTTTAGGCACTTGATCCACAGATGGTACAGAATAAGTTAAGAATACACAGAATATGCTGCAATATTAGTTGCTTAGGAAGGCTTTGATTTATCTATGAATTACAAAATAGACTAGCAAGATAGCAAGGTACAGGACAGACAGCTCTTAAAGAGTACATAAAGTTAGCCTACACATTGTTTCTTTCTTACAGATGCGACTGAAAAAATAGTTTCATTTATTGCTCATATGGGATGATTGCATGAACAAATATACAGCTCATTACCATTGCGTCATTGAACATCTGATATGTGCAGTTTTAGAAGAAGTGAAGGAGAACATCTCAGTCTTCATATCAGTGTGTAACTTTGTCAAGGGCCAGGTCATAATGAGAGTCGAAATGCTACGCAGTGTGTAGCTAAAGGAGAGTTCTAAGGGGATTTTTCTTCCCTATATATTTGTCTTCCCTTGCTTGAATCTCCATGTTCACTTGAACAGAGGCAGTGCACATCAGAGTAGTCTGAAACACAGCATTGCCAATCCTACCACTAAACCATATTCTGAAGTGCTACCTTTACAAGTCTTTTAAATGCCTTCAGGGCTGGTAACTATACAATATCCCTGGACAGCCTGCTTCAATGCCTGACAACCCTTGCTGTGAAGACTTTTTTCCTAATAATCTAAACCTTCTCTGCAGCTGATGGAAAGCTCCATGGTTTGCTTGATCAGGCTTACTTCACACAAGTTCAGCTGTATGTCCATGCCTCATGTGGACAATTTTTCCTAGTGACAAGCTCACCAATATGCAGATTTGTTGTTTATGAGGCTAAAGGTATGTCTTTATCCTTCTGTGCCCTACAAAATATGAGGTTGGACCTCAGTCAAATAGCAAGCAACATGCCTAGAGAAAGAGCATACTTACATATGCAAACTGAAACTTCCCTCACTGCTTATTTACATTTGTTAATGTATGGTTCTTGCAAAAGTCTTTTTTATTAAGTCTCTGTTCTGAAAACTTCTAAAATGAACTAAATATTAGGCTTGAAGTCAGATGTCCCACAAAAGAAAGGAACATACTCTAAAGAATAAACTTTAATTCATCAACGGATTTATGACAGGATTCCATGCATAGTGGTTTTGCTTAAACTGCTTGAAAGTGATTCTTGGTATAAAGGAAGTAAGTTATTGAACCCAGGCAAAACATAGATAATAACTACACAGCCTTTTGTCTGGCAAGTTCTTAAATGTAGGTGTTTAGTGTACACTGCTTCTCCAATATTTATCACACTGTGTTTCAGCAAACAGAACTGAAATCAGGATTGAGGATATTTCTCTAAATCATTCTACTTTCCAAATGGACTCATATTGATTTTGTGAATGCATTTTCCAAACAAATAATCTGTTTCTGCCAGCTAGATGTGCCAATCTGTACTTCAACTTAATTACTGCACAATATTGCATGAGATTGAAATAAAACCTTGCTAGTTGAAGATGAAGAAAATAAATTTTATCACATCTTGATACATACATGTCCAAGCAGATCAGAGAATAACTTCTGATTGATTTATAGTTTTTCCCCTCTACCCAGCAAATGAGCTCTCCCTGGTCAAAATGTTTATACTGTGGTCTCTAGTACTCAGCTTTTATGGTAATGTATTACTGGTTATTTGTGCTGAAGCTATCATTACTTCTTAATAGATTTATGTGCTATGTATGCAAATCCCTTGTGTTATGTACACAAATCTTGTTTCTCGTGAGCTTAGAAATCCCTTAAGATAGTGCTGCCTAAATCATATCCTTGCTGAAAATACCTTTCAGTCTTTAAATAGCTGTGTGCTTGAGCTCACTGCTAACATAAGGCAATTGGAGCATCTGGATAAACTTTTTTCAAGGTTTGCTTTGGCAATAGCCTAGCTGATAAATATTGATGAATCTGTATCTGAGAGAACAACTCTTTGTGCAGAGGTCCTGGCAGGGAGGGCAGGCAAGATATATCATGTGGAACTGCAGAGCTATACATCTGTGTTAGACAGACCCTGTGCTGTTGCTTTGTTTACTGTGTGTTATATGAAAGGCACAGATTTGGAGGAGGGGAACTCTTGCCTCTTTCCCCCTTCTCTGTGCACTGACTGAGATAATATGTCTCATTGGGAGCTGATGATTGTCCCTCCTCTGGGAGGAGCAAGTGATATTTTTGGGAGAGAATCTTCTACAGTACAGAGTGAGGCAGGTAAAGAAACAAAAGGAAAATACAGAAAAGGAAGGCATACAAAGAAAGACTGCAGAATCACAGAGACTATGAATACGCATTTTAGGCATTTATGCGGTTATTATAAGGAAGTGGCTAAAGCTCTGGCTCAGAGTCCTAGTAACATCAATATCTTTTAGGAACACAGGACTTCCAACATTCATCTCATCCCCGGTCTCATGAAAGACAGTTCTGAGGACCAGATTCCCAGAAGTTTCCTGCAACAAGATAATATAGAATCATCTTTCCCTGAAGCATCATCTAATATCTATGCCAGTAGTGAGGTTAAAATAGGTATGAATGAAAATCAGTCTTTGCAAAGAGGAGGTCATAGTATCCAAGAGAAGGTCCCACTAAAGTCAGAAAATCACTTTTTTAATTAATTTAAGGAGCTTAAGTAACATAGATATATGCTGGAGTTCCCAAATTCAAAAATGTTTCTGTTGATTTTACTATGGGGGGAGAGCAGGCTGTAATCTTCATATGTGGAGAGTGTTGCTTTAATTTTGTTTTCTGAGTTGTAATGCTTAATATCAGCAATGTACATTGTTTTATCTTTAGCCTTGTAATTTTGGTAGTTTACTGGAAGGCAAGAGCATAGAGAATCTAGCTCATCTGATTCTACTTGTGTTAAGTTTCTAGTGAATACTACTTGCAAAGGAAAGTTTGAAAACCTGACCCACACCATCAGTGCTCAGCATATAGGCGCACAATCATCTTTTTTTTTGTCCCCCTAAAACTAAGATGACAGCACTGGGAACTGTCTTGTCATTTGCAGCTGGCAATACTGTGTCTGTTAGTTTCCAATGGCCATTTTTATTTACTTTGCAAGACTAATTAAATGGAAGAAAGCAGATGTGGTTTAGTGAAAAACTGCTGAGACCTAATTTCTTATAGTTTTGTTTTACTTTACATCTAAGGGAGAGAGTTGTAGCGCTGGTACATCTATAATGCAGGATTCAAGAAGATGGGAATCTGTTATCCTAATATTTATCCATCTGAATCTAGAAATTTTAACAAAATGTCAGGTCCACATTGTACATACACCTGTGGGTTTAAAAATTCATTATTGCCTTGAAAAGGACAATATAGTGTTTATTGATCATCACTGGACTGTGAACTGAGACTTTAGAATTCTAAGTCCAGAATGTTAATGGTTGCTTTTCCAGCTATCAAAACAAATGGTATACCACGTTAGAAATGTAAATATAAAAAAGATGATATTTATTACCATTTTATGGATTTTTGCAAGATTCATTTTAACATCTGCTACCAAATTAGAATCTGAAAATAATCTTACAGTATATTGCATTTACTAAAAATCTGGGTTTATTTAAAGAATAAATAGGTAAAAGTAAAATGAAAAAAAAAAAAATAGCTGAAAGGACTAGATTCAGTTATGGGCTTTGCAGTATGGAATCTCTGACGTGAGTGCAAAATGAGGGTAAAATATTAGCTTTTGTATTTGTAACATTTAAAAACATTTTGTAACATCATTAGTAAGTATATTAGTGCAGCATCATTGCGAATAAGTGTTGACATTTTCCAGCAGAAAACAAATAGATTCAAGTTCCAACTTCTGTTAAAGTGGTGCAAATCAATTTCCTGTCTGGGCTGAAAATCAAAGCAGTTTTGATCCAAGTACTGTGCATAAATCAGGTATTCATCGTATGTAAATTGATACAGTTTCATTCCTTCCCCTTCAGTCATATAATTCCAATGCGTAATTTTTCTCCTGTATACATATGTACCTCACAGGCTGATCAGTTTATAACTCAGCTAACCATATATTCAAATCATTCATGTCTTTAGAAAAAGCAGCATAAGTCACATAGTATTCTTGTAACAGGTATTCTTATGGTTGCAATAATGTTAACTATGTTTAACGTCCAGGACTCTAAGGATCAAAACACTCTTTTCAGGTGTTTCTATCCACTTATATTCCTCTAAGAAATATGTGAATTGAGACTAAAAAAAAAAAAAAACCATAATCCAGTGAAGGAATAATTTATTTTTTTTTTTTAAATAAACTGATGGTATTGACAATACTTATAAGATCAAAATTTAAGATTATAAATGGATCATGGTATATTTAGAAAACTTCATCAGGTATAGGACCATTGCTATGAAGCCACATTTAGTTTTAATGTGTTTTATGAAGCTAAAAGGAATGTCACTCAAAATGAAAGGAGATAAATCTTTGTGTCATGAGTGGTATGTTTTTGTGTGGTTTTGTCATAGAAAAATATGTTTCTTAAAAATGTAAATGGGTTCAGGAGCAAAAAAAGACAAATCAGAGAAAATAAATCCACTAAAACCACACAAAAGTACTTACAGGAATTTCCTGAGCTCTCTGAAAATGCTTTAGAAATATTGAGGAGAAATATCATACACGGATGGGCTCTTTTTTTATCTCTGGTGTTCTATGTAAGGTTACCATTTTGTAATAGGACACTGAGCAGCGCAGACCTTTAGATCCACTAAATTCTTAATCCTGAATCTTGGACTCACAAGACTTTGGGTCTTGTTGAAAAGTTATAATCACATCTTCACTATAAAATTAACTTTAGGAGCTGGCAATTCCATCTGAATTTTCAAAGGTTTGCTGTATCCTAGCTGTCCTCAAGCTCTTTGGTCCTTTCTGGTTTTGCATTCCTTTACTTGAGGCAGTGCTTCTGGAGACCTCCTGTGATCTGTGATTACACACTAGGCTCAGCTCTTTCAAAGCAAAGAGCAAAAGAATGACTGTCGTGTCCTAGGTTATATATGTGGAGATGTTGTTAATCAGTCCTAGATCAGAACTTTTCACATTTCGGATTCCATCTTCCATTTTAGTTGGTGCCAAAGTCTGGATCTTACTATGGATAACAAACAGAGGAAATGCTGGAATTGATGCAATCCAGGCAATTCACTTGAAACAAATGAGATTAATATTGGGTCCAGATCATTATATTAAGTGTTTTGGCTTCATCCTCTGAGGAAAGGGATCATTCTGTATGCATGACTGGTGATTCATGGGAATTTTTGAAAAACAACAGTGCATTTATAACTTCTATGTAACGAAGAAAATGTATTTTGATTCTGGTGAAGCTTAACATAACCTTTAGCATGACCTGCCATACTCACATAGGCCATAGTCATCGAAACAGGTGGATATTGTTATCTAAATTGCTGTAAGGCAATTTGTTTACTGATTTGGAATAATCATGTATGAAGGCTCCTGTAAGTTGTCAGTGGGTTTTTTTCACTACAGTTTTGATAGGTCACATTTATCTTCTCATCTGTTAGCTCACATATAGCTAGAAATAAAGTTATAGCTGCATCCCACAAAAATGCCCACCACAAATTCATGCTGAAGGTAAGCTACCATTGGACATGGTCTGCATTCTATACTATATCAGATAATACTGAAAATATTTACTGAGGAATATTTAGAGAGCAACTTCTCAGAAACTATTTGACTGGCCAAAGCTATATATAATGTCAGTGATTTCCAGTCCTGAAGAGGAAAATAAGTAACTGGTTGGAAAATAATGTCTGCAGGATGAGTTAAGACACTTGATGGTCTCCCACCTCCAGAAGAACACTTGACAGTGACTTAGGTTTCCCAAGTAAGGAATGCAGTGAAAGTAAATTCTGAGGCACTAGGTTTTCATTGATAGTTCCCTTGAGCCTGCTAGGGAAAGCGTGGGAGTTGCTATGCCTCTTAGATGCAAGAAGACTGGAGAATGAAGAACCTGCCAGCATACAGCTCTGCAGGATGCGGTTTCCCCTTCTGCTCTTTAAATTCAGACCTGTTAAGTAGTTTCAATCTATATACCATTGGAGAACTCACATATCTCTGTCACTATGAACAGCCCTGGCATACCTTTGTTAGTTGAAAGAGGGACTCCCAGCAGCTGATGCCTTGGGTTTACAGTATTAAGACAACTATCCCTGATTCTAGCTCATTTTGCCCAGCAGTGATGGTCATTCTTTTTGTACCATCTCTTTAAGAAGCTTGCTCTGCTGGAAAATCATTTCACAAACCATCACTCTGAGGGTGTTAGTGATCAGTTCAATTGTTTATTGAGTTCCAATGAGAAGATAGAGCAAGTCAATAAAGCAAGTAAGGACCAGGTATGGAGATTATTAGAACCACAGGAATTCCAAGAGAAGAGAAGCAGAGTTTGCACAGTGTTTAAGGTGAGAGATGGAAAAAAGTCAACTCTTTGATGTATGTTTTAATACTTTGTGCTTCATGTGAAAGGAAATACACTTGAAAATGGGACCTAAAAATTCTAGCAGGAGCCTCATCAGAGATAAGCATCGCTTGTTAAGCTGGTAATGTTCTTCCTCCCTCGAGGACCTCTGTGGTCACAGACTCCTGAAAACAAAGCAATATCATATTTAGTATATGATTTTCCTGGAGCCCTGCCAGGCACGCTAGACAAAGAGGTTTATTATGGCCCCTATGCTTTCAATTGACCTGTTGCTTGTTGATAGAGGGGATGGTATTCAGGCCAATCTGAAGAAAGATAGTGTGGGCTCCATACAGAAATGCTAAATATAATCCAATCTGTCCAGGCCAGTGAGAGGTATGGTATTGATTAGAGATAGACAGGTCTCTTCACCTTTTCTGAATAAGATAGAATAGCATAATGAATGTCTTGGAAAGACATCCATTTTCTTCTAACATGATACATTGCCTTAACATGTCTTTGGCCTATTCCCAGTTTTCCTTTCAGAGCCAGTTTCCCCTTAGGAGAAGATGACTCCCATGCTAATTCTAATCTCATTTCAAGTGATCTGTGATGTTAGCAGAAGATCTGTTTTATTGTTTCTCCCACATATGGCACAAAAATATGCAGAAAAACATGGCCTAATCATGAGGTATTCAAGTGGCAGCAGGTATCTATCAATTGCCCCAGTTGTACTTTCATTTCCATCATCAGGTTTCATCAGGTTGAATCCTTTAAGATATTTACAGCTAAATTATTACAAATGTAATGGAGAAATATTAATTTTAATTATTTATTTATTTTTAATAAAAAGGTCTAATTCATATCCAGTGCTAATGGTGTGGGGCCTTTTTTTCTTCCTGGAAGGTGTAAGGGAAAGCAAGAGGTCAATAAAACAGCATGAAGATAAGAAACTTGGGGCTGTTCAGCCTGGAGAAAAGAAGGCTGCATGGAGACCTCATAGCAGCCTTCCAATATCTGAAGGGGGCCTATAGGGATGCTGGGGAGAGATTCTTCATGAGGGACTGTAGTGAGAGGACAAGCGGTAATGGGTTCAGACTTAAAGAGGGGAAGTTTAGAGTAGATGTAAGGAGAAATTCTTTACTGTGATGGTGTTGAGGCACTGGAATGGGTTGCCCAGGGAAGTTGTGAATGCTCTGTTGCTGGCGGTGTTCAGGGCCAGGTTGAACATAGCCTTGGGTGACATAGCTTAGTGTGAAGTGTCCCTGCCCCTGGCAGGAGGATTGGAACTAGATGATCTTAATGTCCTTTCCAACCCTAACTATTGATTCTATGATTCTATGTCTGTCCCAGTATCTTACAGAGCAAAAGTTTCACCTATGAGGAGAAAACTAAGTAAACCAGCATCTAATGAGTTAGACTGAGCAGGATACTAATAGTTCTTCGGAATATCATGCTGAGTGCAGGGTGAGAGTTCTGAAGTGGTTGTGGCACTGGGTACTTTAAAGCCTGTGGCCTTGTGTACTTTTCAGAGTGACAGATTAACTGCAGAGATGTACAAGTGCCACGGTCCTCTGCTCAGGGCAGCCATGCATTCGTCACCTATTGTTTCAGGTGTTTCATGACTGGAAGCAAATCTGCAATGTGACCAGTGTTCAGGTTTGTATCATCTGTCCTGAAACCACATGCACAGCTGCATTCCTGAGTGGGTGATATTGCACCTAGGTGCTGAGCCAAGTGCAAACTGACAAGTGCAGATTGTCCATTGCCATACAGAGCAGTAGGCCACCCGCAGGATGTGCTCTGGCAGACCCTAACCTTTCCTACCAAAGTGTTTAGCTGTTGAACTTGAGTTTGTATTTCATTATGCTACTGGTTTCATGTGTTTCTACAAGTCATTCATTTGATATTTGTGTTTCCTCATCCTGAGAAAGCTGATTACAAACCTTTTCCATGTATTTGATCCATATTGTGAGGACAGAACTGATTTCGTTCTCAAGTTTGTTTTTTTTCTTTAATCCCATTAATTGCAAACTACCAATGTGGCGTAATTGATTCTTCTAAGGTAAGAACAACCTTTGAAACTTTTGAATTTTTTTAGAAAGCTCAGAAAATGTTGCTCTTTCTTTCCAAAATTATATTTTATAAGATCAAGGCTATGGCTTGAAAGTAAAATTTCTATTTACCATTGAAACAAATTGATTCCATGTAAAATGTGCTTTGTTGCTTCAACATGGTTATATAGTTCAGATTTTCGATTTAATTGAAGGGGTTCTGGCACATGTCAGATTATAGAAAACAGAGAGAAAGCTATTAGGTTAGTGAGTCTAAATTTCCACAGTCTGAATTACTTTAAGAAACAGACACCCAGCATAAAGAAGAAAAGCTTTCTGGGACCATTGCTAGATAAGCTGTTGAATGAAGAAGGGAATTACAGAATTTTCATTTTTATGTGGTCTTATAGACATCCCTGGGCGGTATTCATGAAACCTGATTGTTTGTTAAAACATCTCTCCCCGTCAGGCCACTGATCCCAATTGCATGCCTCCTTCTAGGAGTTGTTTGAATCATGGGGCTACCATTATGATTTACTTTTTTTTTTTCTGTTTCCAGAGTATTTAGAATCTATTTTTTTCAGCCAACTAAAAAAAAAAAAAAAAAAAAGAAAATGGTAGATCAATAATAACAGGAACTGACAGTCATCCCATAGAGCTTCTCTTTTAGTATTGCCCAGACGTCTCTCCTAAAATCTGTAGGTTTGAATTACCTCTGGCAAAGGAACAAATGTGCCAATGACTAACATATTTTGTAAAAAGTAGTCGTTGTAAGTGCTGTCACCAGCTGTTAGATGTATTTATGACCCAGAAGTTTCAAGTCACATGTCCCTCAAATGGAATTGAAATTCAAATCCTCCTTCCAAGCATTATTTTTTGATTGAATTAGGCTTTTCCTCATTCAGTCATCCTGCTACTGTGGACTTCATCCCCAAGTGTCTGTAGGGCTGTATTGCCTAGTCTACCCATATGTCTGCGTAAGGCAGCTGGATTCTACTTTTGGAGAAGCAAGGAAGAGTTGGACACTCTCAGGCCATAATTCTCCAGTGAGCCTATGTTCTGGTGAAATCGAAAGGAAAGAGAATAAAAAAGTTCAAGAAATGTCCAGCTGTCAGCAATCACAGAAAAAGAAATAGCTCCTCACTGGGTAAGACTCCCACCTACCTCTAACTGATTGCACACAAAATGAGAGGTTGAAAACCTGAGCCACCTAGAGATGTGTAAGGATTAAAACTGCTATTTGGAGAGGTGTGTTGGGAGTAAGCAGAAGTTGAAGTAGCTCTGTGATACCGTGGTGTGTTTCCAGGCTGATGTGTGGCAATTAGACATATTTCTGCATGATTATAAGTTTGCTTATAGTCTGTCTGTGCAACTGCAAATCCTGTGGCAAGCAGTTGGACAAGATTTCCACTTGATTCTGGGTTCAGTATCAGCTAGTGGGTATATTGAGGAACATTAAAAAAAATTGTATGAGAAAAAAAAATGCAAAATCCCTTGACAAAGTAAAACTTCTCTGACAGTATGCATACGAACAGTTCAAAAAGTGTTTGCACCACGTTAGAGAGACAAGTCTCTTGTGAGCTACAATTATAACTGGAGAAAGGCACCATTCTCTTGCCAGCCCAAAGTAGAGTTAGGAGTCTAGACTATGCAATGAGATGCGTAGGTTCTAGCACACACCAGCAAGACACTCACTTGGGTTTTGCATCCAGCTTCTATCACTTCCTTACTCATTGTAAGCTCGAGCAAGTTAGTCCTACACCAAACCCCTCTACAGGATGATTTTGATTTGGAGTACATGCTTTAGTCCTGCTTTAGTCCATGCTGAGATAGTTTTTCTGGTTTATGGTGGAGTCTCAGTACTCAGTGTCTTGAGTTATGGTTTTCATTACATTTACTTTGCTGCCCAGATTACCTACCTGCAATTGCAAACTTGATTTTTAAGATAATTAGTGACAGAGCTCTGCTTTTTAAAGTCAAAAGATTTCTTGGCTGCTCTTTCCAACCTGCGTCTCCCAGTGTTTGGAGCCTGCATTGAGCCTGAAAGCCCTTTATTGTCTGTCAGAAGTGAAAAAAGATAGCAAAAAAAAAAAATTGCTGATGCATCATTTACTGCAACTAGAAATCACTTAATTAATATACTGGTTTTCTGTATTTAGTAATTAAAATTTAAATAATTCCACTTTCTTATGAGTGTAGAGAAGAGGTAACTACTCCTCCAAAGAATGCTTTGCTTGTTTTAAAGGCATTTAAAATTTTTCTTATGAGAATTAAAACATTCTCTTCATAGGCTTCCCTTTTTTCCTTCCAGCTAGCTCATGAACTAAGAACTGAATCAGTAAAAATTATGCTCAGAGCTGATGGCTCATCTATTTCCTTTCTTTGGCTGCCTTTACAAGCAGGCAAAGAAGGTGCTGACTTGGCAAGCTTCAGAGCCAAGACTTTTTAAGACCAACTAGTGATTTGGAGTTCTTATGTTTTATATGCCTGGCTTGAAACACTGGAGAGGCAATTGATTTTCAGAGGAATGGCACTCAGCACTTTGTAGAAATACAAGGCCTTTCTAGCACTTTCACAATTACTGGATACTTTTGAAAATCTGGTCCAGGTCTTTGAGTTCAGGGTCTGACAGTGAAAATCCAGGTGCAGTTTTGGACCAATGCTTCTGAATGTTTATACCTTGAGAGCCCTTTGGAGAAGAGAGGTTTCTCTTCAGCTGTCTCTTTCCACCTTCTCATATTACTTTTGTTTCCCACCTGGTTTAGGTGCTGGGAAAAACTGACACAGCTGTTTTGCTTAAGATAAAAATAAATTCCATAATATAAGCTGGTTTGGAATCCTGGAAGTACTTTGAAATTAAGTTTGAGGCCACAGGTGGTTTTAGAAAAAGAGCATGACAGAATATGTTGAATTTTTCA
Organism: Forpus xanthops; assembly: GCA_032466535.1. Classification (NCBI taxonomy): domain Eukaryota; kingdom Metazoa; phylum Chordata; class Aves; order Psittaciformes; family Psittacidae; genus Forpus; species Forpus xanthops. The sequence continues at coordinate 12,598 of JASSUY010044408.1, forward strand.
GATTTGTTATTTTGGATAGAATTATAGATAGATTCATAGAAGAGAAAGAATTCTAATTTCTAGCAAGTTTTCTTCAAGTCACGAGTTGGAGCATGTGGAAGGTTGAAAGCAAGGCCACAAAACTGAAGGAGAATATGCTCTCTCTACTGGGATATAGCAATTAATCAAGCAGCAAAGGCAATAAAAAGTGTGTACTTTCTGCCTTGCTTCTTGGGTCAACAGAAAACACAATAGTTGACTTCTCTGGCTTTCAGCAAGGTAGGACTACAAATGTTGTCAGTGTACGAATAGTCAGGGAGGGATAAAATTGTACATGTTTATGTTCCAAGGCTTTCTAAATGAAACACTGAGGAAAGAGCAGTAGCTACAGAGGAAGGATGGTTTTCTTTTTTTCCTTTCACCAAGCAAAATAGTCTCTATTTTTATCAGTAGGGACTATTCTGTAGTCATTGAGCAGGGCTTAGCTTGGGCTGTGCCAAATAAAACAGGCTGAGACTGAACAATACAATACAGAGTGACATAAGAGAAAGCCTTATTTGTTTGGATTTTTTAATGGGGTTTTTGTTTGTTTGTTTTTTGTTTTTTTTTTTTTTGTTGGTTGGTTGGTTAGTTGTGTTTTTTTGTTGTTGTTCTTTTCAATGCAGATTAAGAAGCAGTTGACATTAAACCAGCAGATTAAGCTGTCAACCTAAGATTAACAGCTCTGTTGTGTTATCCAAAGTTGAATAATGGGATCCATAGGCTATTCCAAGGGTTTTAACTCAGCACCTCAAAACATTCATTGTTATAGTTTCCTTAAAAACATTGTGGTGCAATATGAGAGGAGATGGGGGGGGGGTGTCATAAATTAAGAGCAATAAATAATGATCTACCTATAAAATTAGGTAAAGGACAAACATTTTTAGAATAAATGTAGTGAAAGAAGTGAATAAGTAGTGTGATTCAGTCCTATTCCAAATTTCAATGGTAAATAATTGTTCTGATTTTCTTTTCTTACTGAACTACTTTCCTTTTTAGCTATAATTATTTCACCTCCATATGCAAATTTGGACCGAATTTAAAAGAAAAAAATTAAGTGCAAGATCACATGGCAATTGATATGACAGTTAACTCATTTTTAATCAGTCTTCCAAAGAAGGACCACTTCTGAGGGACTAGATTTAGTCTAACCAGGGCCAGAACAAAGACATTCTAAACATACAAGAAGCTTCCTTTAACTCTCCATAAGCACTAGTTTTCATAGAATCATAGTATCCTGGTATGGTTTTGGTTGGAAGAGACCTTAAAGATCATCCAGTTCCAATCCCCTGACATGGGTAGGGACACTTTCCACTAGACTAGCTTGCTCAAAGGCCCATCCAAACTGACCTTGAACACTTGAATGCAGGGATGGGGCAGTCACAACTTTTTGTGGAAACCTCACAGTTCCCGACCCCTACAGTCACTCACACATTTTTCCCTCCTTTTCTCTTGACGTCATACAAACCAGCTTTCAGTATGTTAAGATTAGGTATTTTCTGCACTTGTTGAAATTAAGTATTTTCATTGCAACATAAATTGGAATCATATTTATCCCACTAATGTGAAATAATCTCCTTTAAAATGCAGCATTAAGAAACTTTAGGTAGGCAGAGAAAGCATGTTTTCTTAGGAATTGTGCTGCTAATCCCCTGCTATAAAGATTTAAATATAAAAAAAGAGTAGAATATGATCAAAACCAGAGCAAATCTGAAATAGCTCGTTACTTTTTAAGCATAGTGAGCTTGTGCTAATATATTATTAAAGAAGCTATTGCTTTTGGACAGGAATAAAATTAGTGTTATGAAACTCATTGATTGTCCTCCAGTATGACTATAATTATCTAAAGTTATTATTACATATAATATGCAATCCAATTGCATTTTCAACGTTTTACTTTGGCCATTTTGCACACCTGTTATCTTTGCTGTAAGTCCATGTCGTGGTTTGAGGCGTAAATCAATCTGCCTGCCCACTCACTCCTCCCAACCTTCTTTTCCCCCCCACTTTAC
>JASSUY010044410.1:0-15651 GCA_032466535.1 Forpus xanthops
TCCCCTGATCATCCTCGTGGCCCTCCTCTGGACTTGTTCCAACAGTTCCATGTCCTTTTTATGTTGAGGACATCAGAGCTGCACCCAATACTCCAAGTGAGGTCTCACAAGAGCAGAGGGGCAGGATCACCTCCCTTAACCTGCTGGTCCTGCTTCTTTTGATGCAGCCCAGGATACGGTTGACTTTCTGGGCTAGAAATGATGTAAAGTGTAGCAGAGCAGATCCCTTCAGGGTCCTTCTTGAAACATCATCACAGCTGGCAAATACTCCTATGCAATACGCTATTTTCCTTCAGTGGCCACCTTATGATGATTCCATTTAGTTAGTATTTCATTTGTGGCTTGCTTCCCACACAGACATGAAAGAGTCTAAATAAACCTGAGATAGGTTTGCAGCTACTGTCTCCCAGTGGTAGGGTCAAGAAAAAGGTAAGTATGATTTTAGTATGTATCAAGTGAGGAGTTTCTAGGTAGACTATTATAAAGAAATTGGTGAGACTTCATCAAGTGTTTTGGGTATGTTTCTGTCATATGTTGCTCAGCTGGAGCTGGGAAGAATTTTTGAGATATTTTTTGAAATTTATATGCATTTAAATGTAGAATTAAAAACTCTTTGACACTTAAAAGTCTTCTTTAAATAATCTGAACATCTCTTCTATAAACTGGACATATTTTAAGTACTCTGAAATTCATATATCAAGGCATCTGTCTTCTGTGTTGCCCCGAAGCCTTATGCACTGGTTACACCTCTGTCTCGAAAGGACCAAAATGGGAAAAATGAGAAATCTTCTGCTGAAGAGCTGAGAATGAACCAGGCCCATGTTCAATCAGATCTAATTGTCTGGTTGAGAGTGATCTGCTTGCAATTGCTGTGAGGACCCCATAATCTTGAAATGGTAATTAAAATTTTAAAAGGTAACTGAATACTATTTTCTTTCTTTGAGACACAGTCATGGTGGGAAATATGCCAGTGAATGTACTCAAGCAGAGGAGAGGAAGGGCTCTATATCGTTGTTCCTGAGCACATGCTGTTAAGTGCTGTTGACGGGCGAGTCTCTGTGAGTTTTGAAATGGTATCTTTGGCCACCCTTAGAGAAATCACTACATTCAGGTCCCTGTCTTCTGAAGTCACATTCAACAAGTGGTTTTAAATGCTTGATTTATGTAAAATTAACTTCAGCCCAATATTACTGAATTTACTGGATTTCCTATTGCCTGGACCCAGGTACTGGTACTACCAGTTTGCATTGGTTCCTCAGCTGTTACTTTGTATCCCAAACTTACAACTTGACAGGGCTGCCTTAAGCCGCTTACAGGGAGGAACCCAAAATATTTTGTACATCTGTAAGTGGCAGTATAATGCTCTATGGTACTGAATGGTTATATATTTTTTTTTCTAAAGTAAAAAAAATTAAAACTATATAATTTCATTATTACTTTGTCAAAATTTCATTTTACTTCTTGTTACTGATTGACTATTTTAAAAAAAATATCCTCAAATCATATTTGCTTCACTAAAATCTGAGCAGTATTTTCACTGCAAAAATAGTTTGTGTTTTTTGTTAGGTTCATTTACAGTTTCTATTAAAGCAGTATTTGAGCTTCAGATTCGGATCTCTGTAATAAGATACTAGGCAAAATGTATTTTCCAATTTACTGTGCTGGTCTAGTTTCTAGAAAAAATGTGAAGTACTCAGTAGGAACAGATGTGACTGTTCATCCTGCAGAAGACCATTGATCTCTTCTGTGTTATAAAATGAACTGGTTGCTTGGCTACTAGATTCTTTTCTGGCTTTGAAAAGTAGTTTTCTGACTGACATTAGATCTGTCTTGGGGTTAAGTCCTCAGCCGGTATAAATGTCAGTTCTGTTATAGCTTTAGATAATATTAGAATGAAAACTAAAATTAGAAATCCACTAACTGAGGATTTTTTCCTTCTCCTTCCCCTAGTGTTTCATTTAACGTGCAAAACTATTTGGTTATAATAAAGGTAGAGTTCTTTGTAATTTATTGGTTAAATACTCCTGTAGTAAAGCTGACAGAACATTTGGTATAAGAACTCTTTTATTTTTTATGACATTAATGAAAAGAGTAAGGAAAACACTGATAACCTGGAGCAAGCCTGGCAGAAGGCCACAATAGGATTGGGACTTTAGCATAGGACACGTGAAGACACCTGAGGGAAATTATTTTGTTGAACGTTGAGGGGAAAAAATAAAACTAAAGGAGAATCTTACAAAAACTATATTTTACTGCTTTCTAAATGCGTTGTCAGTGCAGAGATGCTGGAGTCAGGCATTTAGAAAATATAGGGTGCATTGTGGTAGAACAGGAAGCAACACGCAAGATGGAATTTGGGAAATTTCAATTAAGTAGTAGGAATTCCTTTTTTTTTAAAAAAAAAAAAAATAAAAAAATAAACAACCAAACAAATAACCCCCATGAATATAGTCAAAAGCTGGAGAAGATTACCAAGAGAGGCTGTGGAAACTCCTACCTTGGGTAGAAACTCCAGAAACTCCATCCTTGGAGATATTCAAAGCTTGATAGTGCAAGGTCCTAAGCATCCTGCTCTAAATTAGTGCTACCTGGAGTGAGGACTGGATAGGAGGAATTCTAGAGAACCTTTCCAGAGATACTTCCCAGCCAAATTCATTATTGACTCTTCTGTTTCTATAAAAGAACTTTGCAGTGACCAATGCAAGAATTTCTAATTTAGTACTACTTTTACTGTCATGTGATTACATGACAGTAAAAACTTATTAAAACATGAATTAAAAACTTATTTTTGTCAGTTTCCCCCATCCAGTAACTTCCCTTGCATGCTGTGCTAACATAAAATTAAAGCTCCTGAAGCTCTTGAAATTTGATTGTAGAGTGAATTCTGGAAGATTTCCATGATTGAACTGTTAAACCAACTTACAAGAACTTAACCCAAAACAAAATTGTCATAATGATACTGAAAGTACTCGTGTGTTTAATACTCCCATTGTCTAAACTGAGATATATCTGTAATCCTGTTTTAGAGTAGCTGTTTTATCCAGATCACATTACTTTTTAATCGAAACAGATATAATGACTCTCTTTTTTATTTTTTGTTGGTTTGTTTGTTTGTTTGTTTTGTTTGGTTTTTTTTGTTGTTTTTTTTTTTTTTTTTTTTTTTATTTTTGTGATAAGCTGAAGGTAGTGAAGGGCTATTAACAATCACTTGTAACTAATTTTTTTTAATATTCTAATATGCCTGTTTTTACTGAAGAGGGTTGCTCTCAGTTAAAATCCTGACAACTAGGATAAAGGAAACCTACTCCTTAACAGATTAATGTCAGCAAACTGATAGAACCAAGGAAGTTCTACTCCTACTCTATATTTTGTAGGAGAAGCATGTGTTAAGTAATGAGCAGTGAGGTATATAAAGGAATTCTAATTTTTTTTGAACAATTAATTTTCCAATCTGTTTATTTTCTCATCAAATAAAGAAGCTTTTTGTGCTTTTTTAACTTTACAAACCATTTCTCTCCTCCTTTGAACCCAAAGCATTCAACAGAGATATCCACAGCATTTCAAAATTACTTTCTTTTTTATGCAGTAAATGGAAGTCCTTTTGCAGATGGAGAACTGTAGCTTGTTCTCTTGCCAGTGCAGTGGAAAACTAATACTGAATATGCCAGCTTTTTCATATTCTTTGTTTCCTCAGATAAAAACAACATTTTGTTTTCTCTTCCTTGTTTAAAAGTGGAGGCTTGCCAACTCACGGCTGTGAATTGCCATAAATATTGATAAACCCCTGTTGTGGTTTAAGCCTCTCAGCAACGCAGTTTGCTCACTCACTCCCCCCTCTTTTTCCCCCCAGCTCCCAAGGGAATGGAGAGGAAAATTGAAAGAATGCAATTCCCACAGGTTGAGATAAGAACAATTTAGTAACTAAGTTATAACATAAATCACTGCTGCTACCACCAATAATACTAATGACCAGAGAAATACAAAGGAAGAGAATACAATTGCTCAGCACCTGACACCATGCCAGACCCTGCTGTCAAATCCCCTCTTCCGCGTCCGTGATCTTGTTTTCGTACATCCTGGTCATGACGTGCTGTGGTATGGAATACCTCTTTGGTCAGTTTGGGTCAGGTATCCTATCTCTTCTTCCTCCCAGCTTCCACTCCTCCCTGGCAGAGCATGAAACTCAGAAAGTCCTTGGCCAGACCAAAGCGTTCTAAGCAGTAACTGAAAATATTGGTGTTATCATTGGTGTTCCCAGGCCGAAAGTCAAAAACACAGCACTGCACCAGCTACCAAGAAGGAGAATGATGACTGCTACTGCTGAACGCTGGGCAATCCCATGGAAAGTGATTGTCCTTAATGAGGATTGCTGTGAATTCAGTGATACCGTGAGAGTTTTTTCTCACTAGTCAATGCAGAGCAAGCAGAGAAACCCAGTAAATACTACTAGGTGCAGAGAACTTTTAAAATTGGCCTACCATATCTGCATATCTTCCCTAATTCTGCCCTGTATTTGTGGATAAAGTTGTGCAGTTGTTATATTTGAAGGCTGGGTATCTTACGGTTCTGTCCGTCTGTTTCCAATATTTTTCAGTTTGAAGTTGCAGGCTTGTCAAAGATTTCTCACTCTTTTGGCTTTCTATTCAGTTACCTCTCTTTCTGCCTCTTCTTAATAAAAATGTCTGCTTCAACTTTTAAAGCTATGACATTTTTTATTTTTTTTTCCTAAATGCTGATATATGAAGAGGAATATAAAATTGATTTTAGCTCTTGCTGAAATATGACATTCTCTTCCTCTTTAATTTTTTTTTTTTTTTCTGGCTGCTCTTTGCAGGCTTTTCTGATTGCTTGGCTTCTTTATTATTCCTTGCAATCTTCCTGCTTGTTTTCCATGGTGTTTATTTATTTATTCCTCTTTGACTCTTTTACAGTTTAGTTAAACTTTTCCAGTTCTTATTTTCCATTTCTTTACTTTCCAGTTCTTTTTACAAAGGTTACTTTGGCACTAGTTGCTTTGATTTAGGTAGTCAGAAGGGACAGAGAGTAGAATTAGTTCCTTAGAGAAGAAACACATTTTTTTAGAGTTTTCTAAGATTACTGTTTTCCATATGCTCTGTAGTGGATTTAACCTGACATTTTGGATAGTAGCACAACTGTTTTGTGAGTTTGTTGAACATTTTATTTGCTTGGGCCTTGTAAAAAAAAGCATGTTGTAGAAGCTGTCAGGAAAGTGAAACAGTGAAAAAAATGGTATATTTTTTCTTTGCAAGAAAAAGGTCAGTATGAGTAGTTAACTGTCAATGTGCACCATCAAATACTGAAGGATTTTCATAGAAAGACAAAAAAATATAAAGATTTTTCTTTATGTTCTCTTTTTAGGCATGTATGTATGTGCCTTCGTATCTATGTTTAATTGCATAATATTGTAGTACTAGTTTCTCTAAAAAAAAAAACAAGAAAGAAACGTTTTTTGGTCTAAAATATGAGAAAAAAAAAAAGAAAATAAAAAAAAAGACAAGTCAATACATTGATCGGAACAGGTTATTCCTAAGAGTAACAGACCCATGATGTATCTCTCTCCCTACTCTACCCACAACATCATGCAACCTGGCCTAGAATTCTCTGAAAACAGACAACCTTTTTTGAACTTAAGATCAGGGTTGATCCTGGAGGTATGAATCTCTGCATTGCCTAAACCCAACTCTGGAAATTGCAAGCTTCCATGGATTACTGCAGCGTAATTACTATAATGTGATGCAGGTCATGCTTGCTGTGCCATAAGAAGATGGTCAAGAGTTTATATGGGAATGTTTACTTCAGAACTGCAATTGAAATGCATCTCTGAAAGTGTTAATCAGCTATCTTGGAAGTGAGATTGCATTTCTTCCCCTAAAATAATCTCCAGATTATTTTTATCTGAGCCATCAGTGAAGAACAGGAGGGATAGAGATAGATGCCTCTTGCTAGATGGAAAAAACATTGGTCACAGTATTGCATAGCAGAGATAGATTGTCATTGTAGGTTACAGACTTCTTGGTTATTATGTACTACTAGTACACTAAAAGTATACTATACTACTGTAAGTATTTTCCTACTTATGAATCTATTGTGTGCCCAACCCCTCAGAGCAAGCTGAAAGATGGTGTTTCAAAAATACACTAGAATTAGAAAGGCAACATAAAGGATAGAGAATAACATTCACTTTGAGGAAAAATAATATAGGGACAAGGATTTAGCTGAAATAAGAGAAAACTGAGAGGCAACATAAGAAGCCTACTAATGGAGAGTGGCATGGAGATAAGCGAATAGGGAATGATTGTTCACCATTCCTCAAGATGCAAGAGTAAGGCACTGAATGAAATGATCAGGCAATGTTTAAAACAAAAAGTAAAACCTTTCTCTCAATACATAATTACATTTGAAACTCATCACTGCAAGATTTCATGGGACCTGAAAGCATGAATATGTTCAGAAAGGATGAAACAAGCCTACTGGAGACAGCACACCCTTTTACCACTGATTGCCAGAGGCTTCCAGGAGGAAGATCCTTCTGGATGTATCCCATTTCTCACAGTTCTCCTAAGTACTCAAGTTGGGATATTATCAGACAAAGGCTGTGATAAATGATGCATCTTTGGTATCCTTTAGTATTGTCACTTTTCACAGGTTCAGGAATAAAGGAAATCTTAATATTTTGGTGGAAGATAAAAAGAAACTAGGGATGCTGGGGAGGGACTCTTCATTAGTGACTGCAGTGATAGAACAAGGGGTAACAGGTTCAGACTTAAACAGGAGAAGTTTAGACTGGATCTGAGGAAGAAATTCTTTAAGGGTGGTGAGGTACTGGAATGGGTTGCCCAGGGAAGCTGTGAATGCTCTATCCCTGATGGTATTCAAGGCCAGATTGGACAGAGCCTTGGACTTGTAGGAGATGTCCCTGCCCATGCCAGGGCGATTGGAACTAGATGATGTTAAGGTCCTTTCCAACCTTAACTATTCTATGATTCTATGATTTATGATATTAAAGCTCATAAAGTGTCTTATAGAGGACATAAATTCTGTGTTAATGCTGAATAACATGTGTTCTATAAGTAATTTTTTACAATTTCTATGGACCACTTTTTCTTCTCAGTTGTAGTATCATAGCCCTTTTCCTATATCCTAGGAACAGGGCATTTATCCAAAGAAAAGACAGATTTCCATCATATGAGATGGAAATATGATATTAGCCAAGCATGTTTCAGTTGTTCCTGGTAATCTTTCAGAAGATTTTATTTAACTTTAGTCATAAACTTCCCTGTCATGTTTTAAAAATAAAAACATGATTAAAATAACATCTTCCTTGTTGCTCTATTTCACTGCAGAAATATTCAAGGAGTGACTGTTATTACCTCTCTCCTCAGCATGTCTTTTACTAATCACTTTAAAGAAACTCCATTACATAGCCCTTTGTACATTGTCTTATTAATATTTATAATAAAATAATGAGGAATACAGAGGAAATATTCCTAATGTGTATCATTGTCTTGGGAGAAAGCTGTAGGATTGTTAAAAGTGATGATCAGAAATGAATGCCCAGACTCTAAGTTTCCAATTTACTTGTGTGAAATCACTTTCAGTGCTAAGGGGCAGCCTTCCAATATCTGCAAATCATGACATTGAGTTACCTGAGTGGAAGGAGAGGGCAGAAAGAGGGTTAGTTTCTCCCAGGTTAAGATTTTGGGCATGTAGTAAAACAAAATGAGCAATACCATCTTTTTTCTTTCCTTTTGCAGGTTATTTCTGGATACATAAGCCACGAAAATGCAAGGAGGGAAGTAGGATAAAAGCAGAGATCAGTCCAACAGTTCAGTAATGTTGTCTGCCTTTCTAAGCAGCACCAGGATATTCTCTGTAAAGTATTTCATAATGTCATTGTTACTACTGCTACTATGCTTCTCTTGGGGTTGATGTGGAACTGTGGACTTATATCCAGAAGTGCGTTAAATAATGTGAGATTGAGTCTTTGGGAAGGTGCCATTGCATCTACTTTCTAGGGACTCTCTTACGCTTATTTAGTGTTTACTGAAAATGGCATTACGGAAAAGAGAAGAGGCATTGAGAGAAAATACGACTCTTTGTAGTCACTGAGACAAGTGACATGAGGACAAGGTCAGCACTCTAATACTCAGAGACTTTAAATAGCAGGTAAAAATTAAAAGATGTTACAGGGATTGTCAGTGACAGCATGGTATTTGTTTGAACAGCACTGGAGGCAGCTGAAGTTCTATATACTTTATGCAAATATACTTGTATGGTACTACATAAACTCCATGGCCTATATGCACTTTTTTATAATAGAGGCAATATTTAATTTGGGAAGGAATTATGGCTCCTAAAAAGAAATGGATCACGGACAATCAGTTCCAATATCAGTATAAGGACCTTTGATTTGCCATTTTTGCTACCAAGAGTTTAGTTTTTTAATCTAGAGAAGTGTTGTGACATACTACTTCCCCACTGAAATAGTCATCTTTTCAGGAAAGTACTTTGAGAAATAAATTGTGTAAAGTTTTATCTTTTTTTTTTAAATTGTAGGGCTTTGTTTTTGTGCATGTTGGGTTCTATCCATGTGAAAATTGAGCTCCATAGCTGGATCATGCTTGCTAGTCATACTGACAGAATGTAAGTAGCTGCAACTGCAGAAAGCCATCTTAAGGCTTTCAACTGCTTTGTAGTTCAGCCAATGTTTGGGATCAAAAGACTGCATTTGTTACATGGTAATGCAACTGTGATGTGTACTGAGCACAAGAGTGTGAGAAATTGACCTTAACAAGGACCAAACTGTGATTGTTTGAGTGTTAGAAAGAGGAGTAATAAACAAAAGCTTCACACAATGGCTGTGCTTGTCCTTTCTTCAGAGGGCAGTCTACAGACCCATTGCACCTCGCCACTCTTGCAGCATGTATTTGTGAAGTATGTTTGTATACATAATGAGCATACTGAGGCAGTAGTATCCCAGATGTACATAGAATAGAATTGAAGAGATAGTAATTGTGACAGAGGGCTTTTGTGAACCCACCAGAGAGGAAATGTTAGTAACAACACACTCATTTGCTGGAAACATGGGATTTACTGTGTGAGTACTTTCTCTTCTACAAAGAGACTGCATCCTTCAATGACTGAAAACAACTTCTTTATGCAAGCCTATTCTGTTCAGGTTAAGTTTAAAGCAATCCACAATTGAGCTTTGTGAAAGTAGAAATATGCAATGAAGATTTAAGAGAGAAATGAGAAACTTGCACAACCAGAGGGAAAAATCAATGCTGACGCAACTTTAAAAGTTAAGCAGGGATACAAAAAGTTTGGATAAACTGTCAAAGCTGACAGGGAGAGCAGTGGATCTGTGTTGCTGTCTGGAGTATAAGTAATTTCAAGTTGGAACCTTCTCTCATGTTACTGGACAGAATTGGAGGTGTTCCCCAGCTTCTTCCTGGCCCAAATGGTGGAAAAGTGTATGTCTCTTCAGAGGCAGTATTGGTGCTGGCAGGGGGGTTGATCGGAATCTGTCTCTGGAGCTCGAATCAAATACCAAATAAGGCTTAATGCAGCTCAGCATGTGGGCAGACTATATATATTTAGTTAGACTTCTCCAAATTCACCCCAAGGTAATGACATTAATCTCCATATTATACTCCTTATTCTCTCTACCAATTTATTCTAAAAGCAATTCTGATAGAAAAATTGCTTTGTCGTCAGCATTATATTTATTCTGCAGCTCCGAGTTGTTCCAGGTATACCTCAGTGTAAATATGAGTGGAACATGACCCTCGAATTCTCATGGACCATATCGCCAAAGAATGGCAAGACTCAGCAATAGAATTAATAGATGTGGTCACACTTCCCGAAAGTGTAAACTTTTTAAAGGCTGATTTCATATACAGGCTTCAAAGGAGAAAAAGAGATCCAGGAATTTAATCTCTATTGCTATAAATTGAAATATGATTTATAGAGAAAAATATACAGCTGGATTGAAGACTATGCAAGGAGTAAAATAAATGGAGCCCTGCTGCATGAATTGCAGAGACTAATGTATTTTCATTTCTGTAGTGTTAATTGCCTTGAAAAGAGGATGCGAATCTTAAATTTACAGATTAAAACATCCTTCTATTTGAGAATATACAGATACACAATGTTGCCACCACATTGTTAGAAATGAATTTTTTGTGCAACAAGTGGAATTGTGGCTGGTTTGTAGCATCTTTGATTGCTTTACTTGCTCATTTTATGACACACCTAAGAGTTTCAGATACTTTGTGGAAGGACAGGCATTACTGTGGCTGACACATTGAAACTAGCACTATTATATAAGGGCTGTAAAAAAGGAAATTTGTAAGAATTAATTTGCTCTCTTTCCTAGGATATATTTTACTCATCAGGTTATTATGAAAGATAAATTTTTTTCTTATTGCTTGAAGCTGCTTTTCAGGGTTCCTCTGCAGGTGAGTAGTGTAGCTAAAAGTTTTATATTTCCTTAGGGTGCAATGATAGAACATAGAATCATAGAATCATAGACTAGTTAGGGTTGGAAAGGACCTTAAGATCATCTAGTTCAAACTCCCCTGCCATGGGCAGGGACACCTCACACGTCACTCAAGGCTCTGTCCAATCTGGCCTTGAACACTGCCAGCGATGGAGCATTCACAGCTTCCCTGGGCAACACATTCCAGTGCCTCACCACCCTTACAGTAAAGAACTTTCTCCTTATATCCAGTCTAAACTTCTCCTGTTAAAGTTTGAACCCGTTACCCCTAGTCTCCTCAGTACAGTCCCTAACGAAGAGTCCACTCCCAGCATTCCTATAGCCCTCCTTCAGATACTGGAAGGCTGCTATGAGGTCTAACTCAGATGCAACTGTTAGAAAGCAAACTGAATTTAAGAGTAAATGTCTCAATGTATTCAGTTATAGAAATGGAAGATAGTTTTTATTCAAGTGCTTTTCCAAATGAACACAGTGTGATTATCTGAGCTTACAGACTTTTTATTTGATTTTCCTATGCGTATCCAGGTCCTGAACAGGCATAATGTACTCTGCAATTCTTCTCTACTGTCCTAGATTCAATACAGTGTCTATTTGATGCATTCTGCCTCTTCAAACTTATTCATATTAAGTATTTTGCTTCCATACAGCTTTTTGCATGAGTTGAGTCACAGAGGTTAAAAAGAAGTCTTGTCTGATGCTTTCTGGAAACATTAGCCTTGCATATGACCTCGAAATTTCCCTGAAGGGCTGTGCTTGCAGCTTGTGCATTGTTTCTAGCCAAAGTGGTAGGCAATGGAAAATCCCAGGCAAATGTTAAAAGCTACCTCCCCACCAAAAAAAAAAAAAAAACAATGGAGAAACCCACACCAATGAAACCTGGCTTTATTCTACCCACCCAGAATTTCCAGGCAGATAAAGAGATGTCCAGAGAAGCTGAGATGAGGGATAGTTATTCATGCAGAGCTGAAAATACACCCTGTGCAATCTTGGAAGATAAGTCCAGTTAGTGTCACCGTTAACCCATCATGTCCAGTTATGCTATAACTGTTTTGAACCTCAGCATTCAGCTTTTCTGCCTTGCAGAAAGGAGCTCTCTCAGGTCCTCAGTGCATAATTTCTGTGCTTTGTCTCCCTTTAGCCTTGAAAAGAAAAAAAAAAATAAAGGATAGTTTTCCCTTCATTATCTATAAATTTTTTACATAATTTTTCTTTTTTTTTTAACCTCAGATGTCTCCAAGCAGAGCCACAGTTCATGAAAACCGGGGTACTGATACTGATACCTACCTGTTGATTTTTATTTGAGTATCAGTGAATCACTTAATCTTGATTTCTTAAGGAATACAGAGAAACTGAAAACTACAAAATTATGTGCCTGCTTTCAACCTGCTGCACTCTGTGTTTCATTCAATTCTTTAGGAAAGACAAAGTGGTGATGGAGGAATTAAAGTATTATTATAAAGTGCTATTAAAGTATAGTATATAAAGTATCAGAAAAGGTAGCTGGGCATAGGTTATAAGAGTACTTTCTTCTGGCTTGGCTTTACTGGAACAAAGTGGAACTTTTGAAAATTTCCATAATATACAAACTTGTCTTTTATTAAAGCTTTGTAGGCAAAGTAGGTGACAGTGCATTTCTCCAGCAATCTGCAATTAAGATGTACAGTTTACTCATCTTGGTGTCCTACTTGTTGAGGCTTTGAGAGCAATGTGAAATGATTCATTATTGTCTCTAATAGTTAGTTACTAAACAAACTCAGATTCTTAAGTTTTCCAGTGGATTTTGGTGCTGCAGAGATTATTTTACTCTCTGGAAAGTGTGATCTGATCTCATGACAGGAGTGCTGCTTGCTCATACATAGCTGACCTGGGAATACTTGGTGGAAGGAGAGCTTTTAGGGAACTGTCTTCAATACCACTGTCCTGAAGACTGTGAGGAAGGACCATCAGCCTGCCAATACTGCTCTTGTGTTGCAAAACATCTGGGGTATAAAATGGTTTGCTGGATCTTTGTTAGTGATGTGGCTGAGAGATGTGCTGTGGCAAGATTTAGCAAATCAGTCCCTTGTCAATAAATGTTAAACAGCTGCATAAGCCTTCCAAGCAGCATTTGCCTCCTTTCATGAAGAAATGCAATATTCAAGGTGATACTGAGAGATTAATAATGTTAAGATACATGAAGTGGTAAGATTTTCCTGGAATGTGCATAGCAGTATAAACATTGTTATGCATGGCAGCCTTGATTGCACTAAAGACTTAAGAAATTATATTGTAGCTTTTTACACTATTTCTTTGCTGAATAGTACTTTCTTTAATAACCTGCCAGGATTCTTACAGGAACAAGACAGGAATAAAGAAAATGAGAGAGAGGATTAAGTAACTCAATTGCTTTGTTAGTTTAAGCTTGTACTGTATTCACAAGGGAAGAAACAGCGCTGGCTTCTTTCGTACAACTGACTTTGTTCATGCTTTCTATTTCAGTTTTCTGTGAGAAACTCTGATTTCTCCCTCTTGGGCCAAAAAATATTTAGCATTAAGCAAAAATTGCATTGTGTTGTTATTTCCACAGTCTGGGGAGACAAAAGTAGTCTCTGCTGAGTGCCACATGTTGACTTTAATTTCAGTCTTCTACCTGTTCTGCTTACCATGTGTGATCAAGTTTTTCCTGCCTGTTTGGCTGTTAATTCGTTCTTTCTCTTGCAGCTGTGGATACCTACCTACCTACCTGTGTCTATAAACATTAAGCAAAACCTTGCTAATGCACTTGGCATGATTCATTCTTCATTTGTGGCCTTCATCAGGTGTTGGATTTTGACCTGACTGTAGGAACTAATTTTATTTTTTTTCATTTGGCAGTGGAGTTGTGTTGTACCAGTAATGAGATATACTGGAGTTTTATTACTCATATTATACACAAGAAGCCTTTCCAAACTTCTCTAAGAGCAGATATAGTTCTATGGGACTGTTCTTTCTCCTAGACAAATTGATCTCATTGTTAATTAACATTTTAGAGTAAAAAAATATCCAGCATAAATTTCACAAAGTAATCTCTGATTAGACTTCCTACAATAGCAAGAACTGCTTTTTTTCAAGGGCTGCATAGTATCTTGCTGCACACAAATACACAGCCTGCCCATAGCCCTGCCAAAATTCAATTACTCACAGAGGTGTAAACCACGTTTTATGAAAGCAATAAGATATCACTCTTGATGATTTCTGTGGAAGACTGCTACACGATTTAGAAGTGTTTGCAGCCCCACATTGAAGGCTGAGTGGATTTAACCAGCTGAGAAGCACAGTAATCTCCCATAAGCATATTACCTACAGTATATCTTTGCTATTAATTTAAAATTGTTTTCAAAAGCACTGGATCGGAATCATCAGAAGACCTATAAACTTAGTCAAGTCAATAACGTAATTCTGGTGATTTTCACATGGAATATGATGCAGGTATTACATTGCTCACAATTCACTTGAGAAAACTCCATTATAGTTAACAATTCTGCAACTGTATATTTGCTGTGTGATCTGTCACCTGAAATTTCTGCAGAAATTGGTCTCCAGTCATGAATGTATGAACTATTTTAAAAGTCTGTTGTCTCTCAAATTAAAAGCAAACATGCTACCTCAAATAATTATGGGCACAATAAAACAAACAAAAAGTTGACTGATGTCTGCCTGCCATTATGTCAAATCCTGAAATAATTTGAAGGCCTCACAGAAGTTATTCTTTCTTTAGTTGTGAGTGAAAAAAACTTACACTAATAAAAGTCTTTCTTTGCTGCTGCTCTGATTATGATTTTATGATTTATGATGGGAAGGACAAGTACTTTACTAGTGGCACCTCGTGCCTAGAAAAAGAAGAGAAAACGGGAAGTTTTATTTTTCCTTCAGGTGAGTAGGGCTGAGCTTTTCAACTCAGAATTATGGGGTAACTCATGATTTACCTTTGTGAGAAGCCTTATAAATGTAAGCGGAATTTCCAGCAGGGCAATCAATCTAGCCTTTCCTGTTTCTCAAACAGCTTTATCCCTCACATATACATATATACACACCATGTGGCAAACCTGGGAAGAAGAATTTCTCGTATTAACATTGCAGTGGGATGGAGTTTGGTGCTGTAAATATATCTACGACCAATTTTGTGATGCAGAATGTTTCTGTAATAATTGGTCTACAATTATTCATTCAGATCACTAAATTGTATGTTACACTCATTGAAAGTCCTGTAGTATAAACACAATTGCACCCCCTGAAAAAAAGCCCAACACAACTCCCAAGTGTCATAATATAATATTAATGTATTTTTTGGTCTGTAATGTTAATTTTTCTTACTTTGTAAGAAACTCCATGTTGCTGTGCCTGTTTGGATATAGTGGAGCTGCTTCTCTGTGGATGTGATATATTCATTGCTGGAACAAAGTGAAGCTGTAGAGTTTCAAACATGGAACCCTTGTGTTGAGTTTTCTAGTGTATGCTAGTTTATTAATGGTCACATGTCTGAATATATGAAAAGTATGCTTTGATTTTTATTGAAGGGACTGTTTTTTTTTCCTTTCTAGATTCTTGAGCAGGCATCAGTAAAGGACTAAACTGTAATGAGCTATGAAGAACGATTACAGTATCTTGGGCTAAATGAGGAGGAGTGTTGCCAGTTGCCTGAGGGAGGGGAACCTTCCACTCTTCACAGCCCTGAGGAGGGCACACCAGGAGCATTCTTTCCGATTCTTGGCTCCTTGGCACTAAAACCATATGGACTGACTGGAGCCTGTCCAGTGCAAGGCCACAAAGGTGTTTCAGGGACTCAACCTGTCAGGCATTATTAATTCTGAACATTTCTGATCTTCATTGATAATGCTGTTCCTACTTCTAAACATGTCGGAGTAGATCCCAGGCACAGTTTTGGTTGTCCCATTCATCACAAACATTGCAGCCACCTCATGGTGGAAAATGCCTGCAGTTATAGCTGGTTTTATATTACCTCTGTAATCCTTCAGTTCTTTGAGCTGACTTATGTCAGAGGAGCTGGTATGAATGCAAGAATGGGTTCCTGTTGTGGGTTCAGCAGCAGCAGTCATTTTTCTTTAAGTAGTAGCTGGTGTAGCACTGTGTTTTGGATTTTCGGCTTGGGA